>CM033622.1:9213589-9448589 GCA_019453435.1 Rhinogobius similis | reverse complement strand
AGTGATTTTAAAACCGGTGTAATGTGGTTCCACCCCCTGGTCTTAGTCAGGACACATGCTTTTAGCTCAGTGTTAGCTCAGTGGTTGCTTGGTGTTAGCTCGGTGTTAGCTCAGTGTCAGCTCGGTGTTAGCTTGGTGTTTGCTCAGTGTTACCTGGGTATTAGCTCAGTGTTAGCGTCAGTACTTTCTGTCTAATCTCTATGGGTCTAAAATACTGTAAGAACAGGCAGTGAACAGTGAGTTGTGCTTGTGCGTTTGTTTGTGTATCAATGCTAATGCTAATTTTACTGTTGATAAAAAGTAAAAAAAATAAAAAAAAATAAAAGAAATTATAACAACAAACAGAAGTAATCCTCTTATAAAAACAATCTTTATTTTTATTTATTTTTACATTTTAATAAAAGGTAACATTACCTGTGAGCTGTGTTAGCTTAGCCTACACTTGACAGCATTGTTATGTTTTTTTCTTCCATAAAAACATACCTGAAGTTTCGTTCCATTCTCAGTTCTTCTTCTCCAAAGCACAGAGCACTCGTCATTCACTTCATGACATCATCAGGTGGTGATCCAGGAGGGCTCCTCTGGGATTTTAAAGTCCATTCACCTTAATTAGACTCATTGTAATTTCTGTAACAGTCACATTTACTTTCACTACATCCAGCGACTCATCTTTGGTATTAGCACCTTTAAATACATCTTAGAGTCAACACTGAATTCAAGCCATTTTAAAGGTGCACTGTGTAACTTTTCTGACGACACGAGCTGCAACTTTGAACTATTTTAGTAGTCGACTGGTCAAACGGTTATTTCTATTGTACATTGAGATATGTTTTAGATATATTTTTAACCAAATTAAGGTTGAAAAATGGTGACCGAAGGCTTCTAGTGAAAGAATATTTACAAATAAAGTGAATTAATATTGGAAATCTTATCCTATTTAATAACACCACCATCTTTGTTTAAAAAAAAAAAAAATTTGTATGTGTTTAGAATCCGTTTAGTCCAGATAACAATTACAATCATCAAAAAAATACAACTATGATTACTTTTTGTCGTCGACTATTCCACAGTCTTTTTGCAGCAAACATTATGACAATAGAAATAATAATTCTACTTTTTAATCTAAATTAACAAAAGACACAAGAAGCAAAATTTTCTTTATTTTCACAACAAAATTTATTAGAAGAATAGTGGTTTTGAAAAGAAGGTTCTAGCATCCGGTGAATACTACCTTACACAACATTACAGCTGAAATGTGTGGCAAAAATGGCAATGTTATTTTTTATTATCAAATCCAATAAAACATAAAATATTTTACACATGCACAAAGACAGGTCTAATCAGCGTCGTTCAATGCAAAATAAAACAGTATAAATAAAACAAAACAAAAAGTAAAATCAAATCAGTTTTTATCTTTTTGTCAAAATAAATCACAAACATTTTCAATTCATTATCATCATTATCAGCCTGATATTTAAAATCAGATTGCATTCAAAAGAGGGAAAAAGAATCGTTTAGTGCAGCCAAATTGAACTAAAAGCAATTTTGTGATTTTAAGTGCTCATTTACACGGACATTTATAATATAAGCCTAGAAGAATAAACTCACAAGGTACAAAATAAGACAAAACCAAAAAAAATCTTACATAAATAAAACTACATTATGAGAAAATATTTTAAATTATACATATTTTGTCAAACTGTAAACAGCAGATATTGAAAAATGAGGTCCATCAGGGTTTTTTTTGGAGAACCGTAAGTTTGTGTGCTGTGTGCGTGTGTGTACGGTAGATTTTTAAAGTGTTTTTTTCTTAAAGAGGTAAAGTCCGTCGAGACCAAACCGTGAAAAAGGGGCGTGGCGTCCTGAGCATCGGCAACAGCGCCCCCTGGAGCCCGCTGCGCCGAAGGAATGAGGTATTTATTTCAGTCGGAAAAAACAAAAACAGACCCAGCAGGCCCCGCGGAGGACTGCCGTTTCACCAATAGACCACTCAATGTTATACACAGGAAAAAGACTTGAATCAACGGAACCACTTCAGAAAAATCCAAACTAAAACGTTGTCTTTTTTTTTCTCGTTTTTTTTCTACAACAAGCAAAACCCACGGACCGGCAGATTTCACACCATCGGAGACAGAAATAAACCACCCGAACAAAACCAAACTTTCCGAAAATAAACCTATTTGCTTCAGTGATATGACGTCTGTTGCAAAATGAGACCAAAGTACAACCAAACGACGAAGCCAGGACCAGGCAAACGGCAGGAGGACGGTTAGCCGACAGCGCTAATGTTAGCCGAGTGATTAGCAACATTTTGGGTTTTCACTTGATCCCTTTTATAGCGTCACAAAAAGCTTTGAAGTGGCTGTAGACTGATTTTTATTGTAATACAGTAAAATATGTTTTGTCCCAGTACAGATATATAAGAAAAACAGCTCCGTTAGCATGCTAATTGTTGTTAGCATGATGGCAAAACTCCACTCTGGACTCAAAAAGTTGTAAAAAGTGCTTATAAACTGATTGCAGTGAATAATTTAAATACTAAGAATGAGTTAGGAATAAGTTGGAACTGCTCCAAATGAATTAAAATGAACTACTTTTGTTTTTATGTTTTGAGAAAATAAAAGCATGGTACATCGCCTTTAAAGAGGCTGTACACGAAGTTAAAATGAGCAAAATTCACAAAATTATAGAGTTTTAGGATCTGTGAAGCAGAACGTTTACTGTTAGCATGCTAATTGTTGTTAGCATGATGGCAAAACTTTGCTCTGACCTCTGAAAGTTGTGAAAAGTGCTTAAAAACTCTTAAATTACTTACTAATTACTTACTCTTAAATTACGGTGAATAATTAAGAATGTGTTTCGATCGCTCAAAACAATTTAAAATAAACTACTACAGCTTTTCATGTTTTATGGGAGTAAAAATCAGGTACAGTGCCTTTAAGTGTCGATTTTAGTGTAGTACTAGCTAAGCAGCTTGCTAATTTGGCTTAGCTGTGCATCGCTATTTTGAAACGGCTAAAAACAACAAGCAATGATTCAAGTTGCATATTCAATTTTTGTTTGTTTGAGAAATGTCCAATCGCTTCTGCAGAGTAAGTGCTAACACGTTGATTTAATTTGACCGCTTCCCAAAAGGAAAGGCGTTTAATTCATCAATGATTGTTGCAATAAATTGATTGTTACTAGCTTTAGATTTAGCTTTGTCTCGTGATGGTTGAGCTAACTGAGCTAGCATTGTTTTGTTTCTGCCATAGAAGCTATCGTGTCTGCAGTTTGAGAGGAAAATCTGAACTATCCAAGAAAACTGTGTCTTGGGATAAATGACCACACAAGTCTGAGTCGTTAAGATAAAGATTAAATGTTTTATGTGACTTTAACGTGTTTTAAAAGCATAAATGGTCCAAGTGAAGACTCCAAACGGCACAATGACACGTGGTTGTATTAAACCCGGCTATTAAACGGTCTCCTGCGTGGTCCTGGCCCGGCCCGGTCCTGCACGGCTCCAGGCAGAGGTCCAAAAGTTTCCCGGTTCAAACAGAGTGAGGCTGTCGAGGTTTTCCCTGAAGCGTAAGAGGACAGAAGGCAGGTCCTCCACATTCCTCTGTGTGTGAGAGACTATTGGCAGCAGGTCAGTCAGGAGTTTAGTTATAGCACTTGAATGAACCAAGACGGAAACTTCAACATGGCTTTACTATCACCGCAGCGTTCGCAAGCTTAGCACAACCGGGCGAAAAGAGCCTCTGAGACGAGACTCCAGAACTGAGAGTTGACATTCAAAAGCTAAGAAAATATCCAGAGGTATCCAAACTCTGAGCGAGTTCAACAGAAAACAGCAAAACTAACTGAGTATTCTGATTTGGAGGTAATTACGTGTGTTTGTAAAAGAGTTGATTAGAAGGTATTTTCAGTATTGTAGGATGCCACTGCTCGGAGAGTAGTACCTGAATCGAGTGAAGCAGTGCTGGTCCCTGAGGGTCTGAGGGTAATTTGGCTCTGTGTTGGACACAGAAGACAATGCTTCAGATCGGTTTGAGTTAAAACATGGCAGAACAAGAAGAAAGAAACCAAAGTGAGCTTTTTGCATTATTCTTCACAAGCACACGCGTCACACTCATACACACTTTATTGTTACTTTACACAAGGAAAATGATTGCAAAAGAGCGTTAGCCAAAAACCACTACGAAAGCTGTTGCAATGACAAACAAACACCTTAGGTGCTCCTTCTTGGGAAAAGGATTTTTTTCCAGGGCAATATTTCATATCCAAAACGTCAGTCTGTCCTGCGGACACATCCAAAACTTTTGGATCACAGCCTTCAAACAAAAGGACTGAGGGGTATTTACACCAGCATGCAAAAATATCGAGAGGGTTCACGAAACTGCCTGCCGCTCCCCGCTGAGCCACAGGGGGGCACTCCTCTCTGCTCCTTCATTAAAACAGTCAAACTCAGCTCCAGTGCCTTCTCTATACATCCGCTCGCCTGAGAAAAGACAGGCGAGGCTGAGGGTAAAGCAGTACTATGTACACCCGCCCACGGCCCAAAGTCAATCTCATGACCAACACGTCTTTAGGGTGTGGCCTTAGAAAAGAAACCCCGCCTCCCCGAGCCCAAGCCCCGCCCACAACGTCCCGCTCCCCATTTCACAGAATCAGGCTTCAAAATACTACACTACACTAAGTCCTATGCCACTACGCCGTCCTCAACAGAACGCTCTGCCCCGTCGCGTTTGCTACATCAAGGGAGCAGAGCAAAACATCAAAAGCAACAGATTGGGGTGATTTAGTCTAACATACTGCACTGGACTTCTGTTGGATCCCTGAATCATCACTGGAAAAGGCGCATTCCTTCTCCGTTTCAAGATAAAAGTTTACGACATTAGAGATCTGTATTTACAAATGCATCATGTTCATGTCAGTGTGGGGCTTGTATAGGAACATCTATGTGCACATATAGAGCATTTCTTATTCTTAAATATGTCTAGTTAAATTAGAGGTTAGTTGTGTTTGTGTTTTTTACATTCAGCTTTTAACAATGATAAGGAGTCAGAAGAGAGATGGAAACTGAAACGGTGAGATAAATCTTTGAGCAAACCCACTTTTCGTTTAACACTGCTCCGTCGACGTTCAAGGAGCAAAGCAAAAGTCAGCACAAATAAAGATGGACAAAGTGAAGCTACGATGCGGTCACAGTTTGATACCAGAATTTTAATGTTTGGTTTTTATTTGGACCACTTTGATTGAATCTAAAAAAGTTTGATTGATAATTTGGTGTGCAATTAGTTTTAAATGCCGGGTGAATTAATTGCGAAATTTTCTGTAAATTTCCCAGACATTTTCAGGCCATTTTGTCGAGTTTCTCTGTTTTTATTGCAGTACCACATTTGGCCACAAGGAAAACCAAAATCGTACACATTACAGACAAATCAGAACAGTTTTTTGATGCTTTTTAGTACCACTTTTGGCCATTATCATAACAAAATGCTGCAAAATCTTAATCGTAAACGAATTTGTTGCTGTGCTGCACCAACAAAATCCAGAAAATAAATTTGTTTTTGGATTTACGAACGCAAAAAAGCCTCACTTTGTTCATCTTTACCTGCGTTTTCACTTTTAAAAGACGGTGGGTCGCGAAAGGTTATAAACACGACAATGTTCACTCATCAAAGGACGGATAACGTTGATGGAGAATGAAAATCGAAATAAATACGAACCTCCACTGGGCGTGCGACACTCGACGGCGAAACTACAAATTTTTGCGGAAAAATTAAAGAACAAAAAAAGTGCCCAGGAGTAAACGATGGCGCGAAAAAGAAGAGACGTGGAGGTTTGTCAAGGTTATACATGAAAATCTTTTATCTGAGGTATTCTGTGTTGTAAGTTTTTTTTGTTTTTTTATTATTCTTTACATTTTTGCACATCAAGAAACACCAAAAATGGAAAACATCATCAAAGACTGAATG
This sequence comes from Rhinogobius similis, assembly GCA_019453435.1. NCBI lineage: Eukaryota > Metazoa > Chordata > Actinopteri > Gobiiformes > Gobiidae > Rhinogobius > Rhinogobius similis. Next base: position 9,442,629 of record CM033622.1, on the reverse strand, counting down.
AAAACCGTATAGTATCTGCTCGGGAAAAGCGCCGGACGTCCTCAAGAAGGAACGGCGCGACGATCCGAGTCGGCGTTAGATCGATGGGAGGACGGTGGAACTTAGCCTCCGATGCTAACAGTTTATTTACAATCCTTGCTGTTAATAAAGCACTGAAAAAAGTATTTGGCTGAAAAAAATTTACAAGAGTCGTCAAAAATAACAAAAATAGGGACTCGGAAAGGCCCTTTTTTAGCAGTTTCTGGACGATTTTTCCACCAGAAGAAGAAACTCCGATTCCGAGAGTTCGCTTCAATATACTTTTTTTTTCCGTTTTGCTTTTTATCAAAACTTCCTGGCTGACTAAACTTGTGCCCAGAGTTTGCGAGCGCGTTTGACCTGGATATTGATCGGCGGCGCTCGAGGAAAGTGGATTTATAAATACACCTCTGCTCGTAGTGTAGGCTCCGGCGAAAAGGAATCAAAGCGGCGTTGGGAAAAGACAACGGGAGGCGCGTTTCAGAGAGAGGTTTGGCAAAAGTTTGAGGCGTGACGGGAAAAAAGAGCGACGTTTAAGAAGTTTTTAGCGATCGGCGTGAAGTGAACGCATGAGAAATTTGACTGAGCTGTTCCAAATGACAAAATTTGACTGAATATTAGATTTATGCACACATTTTGAATTAAATTTGAACTTTTTAATGCATTATCAGTAGCCTTTTTTAATTTTCATGCTCATTATCTAAAGCAAATGCAATATTTAAGGATTTGCAACTTGATTTCTTGGTTTGATAAATATTAAATAACTTTCTAATATTTTCGTAAGCTTTGACCCTTGAATGAAAACAAATTTATGATGAATAATTATGCATTATAACATAATTATGGCACATGTGACGGTTTAAAAACGTTTTTCATTTTATAATCAGGTTGTTAGCTTCGAATTTTGATATGCTAAATTTTTGTCTTTCCTATTTGTGTTTATGGCATCACTTTTTGGCTTTACGTGGTTTTCATTTTAGGGGGAAATTGTTGATAAAGTGAAAATAAACACATCAATATTGTGTTTTTTAAATTCAATTTGGAAACGTTCCTACATTACAAGTATTCACTGTTTTGTATTTCAAGCAACAACTAATTCGTAAGTTATCCAAGAACGTTAGCTCAGGCTAAATGCTAACACACTGCGAGCGCTGCTGTATTGTACAGAAAACTTAAATCAGTTGACGATTATTTCAATTATTGATTAGCCCTAGTTTGAACACGCGTAAACGTGTACAAATCCATTCATTTTTTGCGTCCGAGATTGAAAAACGACAGCTAGAAAGACTGAGCTTCACTTTTCACCATCGTTACCTAATCGTCCAAGCCACAATCAATAAATAAAATGCAAATACGCTTTTTCCTGAAGATTTTTAGCCTCTTTCGCACACCGCTAAAAGCCCGTCACGCCAAACTGTGCCGAGAACGTGTTTCAACTGCAGAAGACCTGATTTACCAAAGCCCACGGCGACGGACCGCTCTCCAAAGAATATTTTATCAGCTTTTCCTTTTTCCCCCTCGACTGAAACGCCTCTGAAACATCAAAAAAATAACAAGCATCTGACATGAAACAAGCCCAAAGCATTAAAATATTGAGCCTCTTTTGTGGCGAGCGATCATCAAATTTTCACCGGTGGCTGAAATATTCACCGTGTGTCAAACGAAGATGGGGATAATGAGTTCCCATCCCCCGGCGAACATGAAAGGGCAGCGCCTCTGTGAAAGGATTTAGGGAAGACCGAGTGCGTTTTTTGGCGGTGATTTAACCCCATAGAGGTGAAGAAATCGAGATGCGAGGGGGAAAAAAGTCTCCGGGGACGATCGGCGGAGTGTCAGCCCAGAGAAATGCACGCCTGGCTGGGCAACGACGTGACGGATGCGCGGGTCAGAGGTGGAGGAGGGAGGAAAACGGAAAAAAGAAAGAAGCGTTATATTTTTTAAAAACATAAATAGACACACGGATGCGGCGTTTCATCAGGGAAAGTGACAAATAAAGCGAGACGAGGCCAGATAAATACACGGTGCAGGTTTTGAATGACAAGACAATCAAGAGGAGGAAATGGGAATGAATTTGCAACAAGTGCGGCCACGTTTTTGAAGAATTTGTTCGACCTTTGGCGAAGGTTTCTGTGTTTTTTAACCGTGTGCTGAAGTAATTACTTGATTATGAACTTGTGAAATAATCTGCTGAAAAGAAAACCTTGACGCCTGAATTATTGCGGAGGAAGTTGACAGTGAAAAGCTTTTTAATTGCAAGGTTTTGTTTTTGTTTTTTTTTTCTCAAATTGAATTGAACAAGACAAAGAAGTGAGTTGTGATGAACTGAACGGTTAAAAAAGTGAGGTTTCAATGGAACTGTGGATTCTAAAAGTGAAAGGCAAACATAGGTCAATATCATACACTGTATGTGCGACAGTTTTAATCAACAGAGATAATAGTAGAAAATTGCTTTAACTGACCCAAACTAAAGCTTCAAATTAATTAGTTTTGATTTTAAATTGGTTTTAAAGAAGCAGAAAAACCTCAATAAGAGGAGTTTTTTGTAGAAATCCATCGTAATCGTCAAAACGAACGACTGACAAGGCGAGTTTTAGAGAATAATGCAGCAAATTGTTTATTGAGAACCATGTTATATGATCTTATTATGACAGATACATGTTTATATCAATCGTTTTATGTTTACGATTCAAATAACAGGTCATTTTAGTTGGTAATAATTCATTTTTTTGTCTTCTTCATTTATGCATGCCTTTTATTTGATCATAGTTTATATTTCACAATTGTAATTTGTTGTTTTGTGTCGCTCCATTTCGATGAAACGCATCCGTTTGTGGATTTTGCAGAAATGGAAAGCGAAAGCGAAAACGAAGTACAGACGTAAAATATAAAATCCACTGCATTTTTTTAACTGGACTGAAAAGTAAAAGTACTGACTGACTGAAATAGGCATGTTTTTGTTAAATTTTCCCCCCACATCCACATCTTTTCTGAAAGTATTACCAAACAAAATGTATTTAATGACAAAGATGACAAGATTAATTCAATTATCGCTTCTTTTGACATAAAATCGGCTCAATTCTTCATCAAGGATCATTGCATTTGACGCTTCAACAGTTCTTAAAATCTGTGTGAAATGCTTTTTAGTCCAAAAGTACATTTTTAAACACATCCTTCAACACTTTTACTTCAGTGGATTGTTTGTATGTGATACTTTTACTGGAGTCATTTTTTCACTCATAAGTCTGTACTGTAAGATTTTTCTGCTTTTGATGAAAACGGATTGAAAAAGTGAACGATCAGGACTGGATTTTAAGAGTAATTCTCCTGTTTGATCCTGTTAGAGCCACAACTAACGTTTATTTTAGTATTCAGCTATTTCTGTTGTACTTTGAGACTTTTTAAACACATTTTTAACCAAATGAAGGTTTAAATATGACGCGTGAAGGCTTCTAGAGAGATCATTTGTAATGATTTAAGTGCATTATTGAAAACATTATTTATGAATTTTGACTCTGTAATGCCTCTATATTTGTTACGGTCATTTTCTTCTGTGTTTAGAGTCAGTTTAGTTTAGATAACAATTATTTTTACAAATCGACTCATAAGGATTTCTCAATTACATTCTTGCCAAAAAATGTTTGCTATTCAACATTTCAGCTGTGGCATTCCTTCCAGATTTGTAAAGTGAGTCAGATGATGTCAAGGGAATTCTGGGAAATGCAGTCTGGTAAAAGCAACTTTACAAGATTTTGACGGATTGTACTGAAGGATTTCTTGATATCTAATTCTAAAACTGATTTGTTAAAGTTTCAAGTCGAAATTTTCAGTCACATCTAGTTTACTCAGTACATTTTTAATAACTAATATGTTTAACCAATACATTTAAACCTGGTTCTCTCCATTTTTCAGATTGAAATGTCCCAAATAGCTGCAGTTTTGGAGGTTTTTACACATAAAATGCCTCATTTCTATATGAAAACTTTACACAATGAAAAACTTGTAATACATTTTTTTCTTACATTTATGTTAGTAAATGACAGGAGAAGTTTCAAATGGATATCTTCAGATTTAAGATTTTTTCCTATTCACCTGCAGCGTCTCGCCTTGAGTCTTGGCGTTATCGATGATTTTACTTACTAGATACTACTTTTGCAGAGAAACTTCCTTGCTCAGCCTCTGGGGCAGCGCAGATTGCGAGACGGGGCCGTGTTCCTGTACTTACTGCCTCTCGTCGGAGGTGTGTGTGCCCTTTCGGCTCTGCACTTAACTCTCGGCGTCTCCACAAACGCTTTGACATTTACCGCGCCGACCATAAAAGCGACGGCGCAGCATTAAGAGGTCGAGGCGAACGACGGCGAACGCAAACCAAGATTATTGCCTCAAACTGCGCGAGGACCGAGAGATTTATAAATAGTGAGGGAAAAGAATAAAGTAGAGGTTGTGACTTTTGGGGAGAATCTAATTGTTTCGCTGCAGACGACTCCGTTCAGGTTTTGTCAAGTTTGTGTTGGGTTTGTGGCTCGGAATCTCAGCAAAGTGCAAGGTTTTTTGTGTTTTAGCTTTGACAGATCGACAATTTCCACAATAAAAGTCAATTAAACCGCTCAGAACTAATGTAAGTCAAAGAGAAGTTAAGAATTTAAATATAACTTTGCCATTTGTCAATTAAACAATCATTTTAAAAGTCAAACAAGACTTTTAAACACATTTTTAACCAAATAAAGGTTGAAACATGACGACTGAAAGCTTCTACAATGTATTTGAATTGATAATAACTTATTTTTTTTAGACAAACCTTCTGTGTTTTTGTCTTTTTTTAATAGTAGCTTGTGTTTGACTGTTATTATTAGCTGTTTTCTTGCACCTTTTGCTCAAGGACAATGACAACAAAGCTTTTTTCTTTTTCTTCTGATGAAAACTGTTTTAAAAAGTAGTCATCTAGACTCATGTTAAGAGTAACTCTCCTCCTTGACTTGATTATTTGATTAATCGAGAGTGAAATGATTAAAAAGTCTCAATGTACAACAGAAATAAACACATTTTGAACCAAATAAATGATGAAATATTGTGACTGAAGACTTCTAGATAGAGAATATTTAAGAATAAAGAGATTTTTTGATGAAAATCCCAAATTCTTTGTCTTTGTTGACATTTTAATTGAATAATGACACTATTTTTGCTGTAAAAATGTATCTAAATGTAAAAATCTCGTGTTTTACAATTAGAATGATCAAAATATAATTTGTTTTTTATCAGAATTAGTCGATTAATTGTTGCGTTCCTACCGTTTGTGATTAATATTGAATTTTGACGTCCAAATCATCAAAATACAACTCAAATATGGTTATTTTATGTCACGATTACTTAATTAGCATTACTTTCGGCCAAAAAAAACATTTGCAATTAAACTTTTCAGCTGTATTCCTTCCAGATTTGTCATTTAAATCAGATGATGTCAAGGGAATTCTGGGAAATGCAGTCAACAAGGTGAAGGCAAAACAGATGGAAATGAAGAGAAGAAGAAGAAAAGATAATGTGCAGACAAAGCAAAGACGATTCTAAATGTGTAAATTACAGGTTTTCAAAAGGCTGTGGATGCACGACTGAAAAATGGACACAGAAAATAGGTTTAAACCCAAAAAAAGGTGTCGAACATAAACATTTTTCACAGAGGCAGCGCCGTTGTGTGTCGCGATGTCAAACCAAAGCCGCAGCTCCACCAAACACTCCCACCTCTTTCTTCCATAAGAGACACGACGCAGACTCCGCTTCATAATTATACACATACTGTATATAAACGCCTACACCCGCAAGGTTACCTGACTCAAAACGTCTGAGGAAAAATGTGCTCCAGAGAACCAGGAACAAACCTTTTTGCATTTTCAGAGCGACAAAACGACCAAAAACAACCAACATATCGTTACAAATCTCGGAGAAAACGTCCTGATTCTTCCTCGTTTGAGCGTGTGATCGGCTGCGTTTCAAAATGGTCGGACCTGAGGTATTTCTGACGACCACTTGCAGCTTGGCGACAGAGAGGAGAGAATGGCAATTGCAGTTCTTTTTTAAAAACGGCGGGAAAAAACAACACGGGCGAAACCGAGCACGTGCCGTTTCGTCGCCGCGAAAAGTGAGGTTACAATAGTTGCAGTTCAAGATTTTCGCTAGTAGATCGCTTTGACAGTCTTTCACTCGAATGGGGACGAGCAAAAAAGGAAAAAATCATAATAATACATACATATATAGAGCTATGATATAGACATTTTCGTGTGGAATGCATTTTGAGACAGCGAGGTTTGGTTAACTTATCCGCCTGCCCTCGTCTCTTTTCCTCCTCCTCCTTTTTTTGAGGCGTGGCAAATCAAAAATGAGATAAACAAAAGCAACGTAATCCCATATGGCAAATAAAGAGTTTAAAGTTACCACTAAAATGTTGCGTAAATGGTGTTGGGTGCGGTCGGCGCGGCTTAGTTTACCTCTGGGGTGAAACTAAACCGACCAAAACGACCAAAAAAGATTGTTTTAAAATTTGACCCATTCAAATTCCCACTAGATTAATATAATACGTTGCTTTTTGTGTACATTTTTGTTTTACCTGAAAAGAAGGTAGGCCGGCAAATATTGGTCAGTCAGATATTTGAAGCCTCTCAAAGACAGGCTCAACAAAGCAAGACTTTATAAAGAGAAAAGCGTTGTAGACTATATTCCCAGAGTATCGTCTATCCCTCGTGTTTAAGGGATAGATGCATGAACGAGGCACGGACAGGAGTCAGGTCTGAGAGTGAGGTATAGAAAGTCAAGATATACTTATATTTAAATATATAATATATAGTATTTGTGTTATAAATCTAGTTCAGGTAGATAGTATGCACTGTTTTCCGACTGACTAATATTGCAGCCATCCTGAGACATACAAGTACTGAAGGCTTTGAAAGAAAGTCCAAAAGAACAGTCTGTGAAAGTGAGTGATCTGTGAAAGATCCGTGACAGATACATTCAATACAGTGTTAAAAGCATGTGTTTATCATGAGGTTTGCACGGTTTCTGTGGCAGGAGGAGGACTCTGGACAGGAGGAGCGTTAACCACAAACAATCAACGTCAAATCAAATGGAAATGGCATGCACCGCACACGCCCGGCTGAAGGGGGCGCTGTGTTAAAAACATGGAAAAGAGAGTTTAGTTCAGGGGAAAGACAGAGGAGTGTTTGGCCCCTGGGCCCCTCTGAGGGGCGTCACTAAGTGCTGTTTAGTCCTGTGCGTTAAGTGCCAATTACAATTGTGTTTTAAAAGCACCGCTTCATGCTTTAGTTTCATCTCATGATTATTCAATATTAGGGCTAAGATTAGATCATTATTAGCAGCTAAAGTTGAAGTCTGGAAGTGCTGCGTGATCCTGTTTTCACTATCAGATCAATGCATTGTCCGTCGCTGGGTCCAACTCGACTCTTTAGACACTTCAATGCTCAGCATTAACAAAGTGTTGGACGCATTTCATGCTTAAGACGCCACTGTTTTGGACTTTGGCTCTTTCTTCAGAGAGTTCCCTTTGGAAAAGCGTTTTGGCCAATCGAGCCAAAGGGAACTGTAGGGGATTGTATAATAACAGTGATTATTCAAACACTCAGATTAGTCGTAAGAGGCTTAGAGTCATTTGGACCAAGCCCAAATTCAGCCAACAACAAAGTGGTGCATGCCATTTAAAGTAAAAACAAACAAATAAATTAAAGTACGATACATTTCAATAGGAGTGATTCATGGTCATTTCTTCTACAGAAGTACATATCTCACAGACTGGGTGAGCACCAGGCAGTGTTTGAACGAAGAGCAACATTACAACCACAAACTGAAGCAGGTCTGCTCTGAGCGCGAGCCGGCGCTGACGGAGGGAAGACAACCAGACCAAACCTAAACTCTTCCACACTTTTTTGTCCCGGTTTTGTGTTTTAACCAAGAACAAATCAAGGAAGTTTGAGTCCAATCTGTTCTCTGAAAGTCCACTAAAGCTTTGTTTCTTTTTGACATAGAGCTACACTACCTGCACAACCCCAAACTCTTCTGCAAAGTGCTATTGTTAACGTTTAGCGCCATTAGCTTGAATTGTGTTTCAGTAGTTTCTGTGTTTAGCGCTGCCGTTTTAGCGTTAGCCGCAGCTTTGTCATGGCGAGGATTGTGTCCTCCTGTGTCAGCCAGTGTCTCAGTTTTGACCCTGAGTTTAAGTGAGGAGAAAACCAACTTATTGGTTTGTACGTCTTCAGTCATAATAATTTATAATATATTAATCTCACTATCTCCCAACTCTAACTAGCCCTCCCTCCCCGACGCATCACCCGCCCGCCTCCCACAACTGAACCCAAACTGTCACAACCCAAAGCCCCAAAACGCTCAAACCAAGAGGCGTTTACAGTGTTTGTTTACATTATTAGACTCCGATGGTTTAATGTGATGTTTATGTTTTTGTTTAGTTGTCTGGCTCAAAATTCAAGATAATTCTTTCAGATTAAGTTTTTGTTTTCTGCAAATCTCTATAACTCTACATTACAACTTGTATATGTTGTATTTCTTGGCAACGGACTCTGTGCACAACAGCATCTGGCTAGCTCAGTATTAGCTCAGTGTTAGCATCACTACTTCCTGTCCAATTCTATCACTGTTGGGTTTTTGCCGTGTCATTCTAAAATCAATAAATACTTAAAGATCAGGCAGTGGATGTCACAAACAACATGATAAATGCTTTACAAAACAGCTGAATCATTTTTTGTTTGTGTTTGTTTGTAAAGAGAGGTGATTTTGGGTCAATGCTAACGCTAATGCTAATTTTGAAGCATAATAAATAGTAAAATAAAACAACAAACTGAAGTCATTTATAACTTAAAACAATTAGTCTTTTTGATTGGTTGTTGTTTTTTTCAATGTACGTATTAATAAAAGTTAGCATTAGCTGTGAGAAACAGTAAGCTAGTCAACTGCTGCTGTGCACAGAACCCATTGTTTTCACAAAATTGTGAATTTCTGTACTGTTTTCAAGCAAGAAAGGTCATCCATTGCCCAAATGTTTTTCAGTTCAGTTTGACATTTGACATTTTTAGTAATTGGTCGGAGTATCATGGAGAACACAAACATTAGCATCTACAAATAACTGGAAATGCCACATGGTTTAATACATTTTGTGAACCTGGCTTGCTTCAAATGCACATATTGCTGCAAACTGCCTGAACAACTGTTTTTTTGAGGGAGAAGAGTTACAAACCACCTTAGTTTGATTAGAAAAAGAAAAACAAATCATCATCTGCAGTGTGTTGTTGTTAGCTAAAGATAAAAAATCTCGTTAGTTTTTAGGGCTAGCTGAAGCTGAGCTAGGACCTAACGTACTGATAGCAGCAGAGTTTCACAGTCTGATCCCAGAAGGCTTGAATACATCCCACGCAGCGAACTAAAGGCGGCTCCGCATTCGAGGATCAGCCGTGAGACCAATATGGAGGTCCGAGGTAGCATTCCGCCTTAAAAGGTCACCCGCTATGCTGTCTTTGCACTTTTCTTTTACAACACGAGGCGCAGATGAGAGGTGTTGAGTTTCATGAGAGTATTATAAGATTTAACTTGGGACTCGGTTTGACAATTGTGTTTTGGTAATTCAGCCGATGCACTGAGCAAGCAAATATACAGCTCACCAAAGTGTAAGCAAATCATTAAATTATGCAAAAAAGCGTTGTATTTTGAATAAATGGTGGATTATGTTTGCAACACTGAAAAATTTGCTTATTTGTTACTTACATTACATCTGTTAAGTTAAATTTTGGAGTATTGTTCACGATTTTGAACAAAAGAACGGAAAAACGGTGGGCAAGAACCTTAAAATCGCTTATATACAAAGTCCCAGAAGTGATAGCAATGTTTTTGACGACACTGCGTTGTGAAAATATGGCTTACGCGAATAAAACGAGGGGAAAAAAGCAAAGTGGGTGACCTTCTGAACGACGCCGAGCCGTAGTTGGAGCGCTCCCCAAATGATCCCTTGGCAAAAAGAGCGTCCAAGTGCGACTCGGCGAACAAAGGAGGAAGTGTTCACCCCAAACCCATTGCAGTGTAGTGACTAGGGCTTCGGAGACAGACCAATATAAGTGCATGATGCAATAGGGCAACGATGCCGAGGTAACCTGGTCTGCGAGACCCAAAGTGTAGTGCAAAAGAAAGCAAAACAAATCCAAAAAAAAACTGAGTAGATCAAGAAGGAAAATAGTCGTAGAGAAAAAACAAGAAGTAGTCAGTAGTATCTATACGAAACTCACATACATGCATCCCTGAATGTGTGACGTTTCTCATTCGAAAAAAGGACGGGTCAATGTTGCTTTCGTCCACACAAAGATTAGCAGAATATCTTTAAGGAGGAAAAGAAAAGCTTTGCAATTAAAGCATCATGGCTACCTGGTAATAGGAGATGGGTTTTCTCAGTCGCAACCCTGGTGAGGAATACAGAAGACGGTTCACTTACCAATTGTCTGCTAGTTTCCCAGCAGAGAGAGTAGGAAAGATTTAGGGGGATTTAGCAGACTTTTTTCTTTAAGAGGAGAGTGTTAATCCCAAATTCCCCCCCTAAATTAGATTGGTCCAAAGCCCAAACTGCATTTAATAAGCAGCGTCAGTTCAAGTGTATCAAGTTCGTTAAGAAGGGGTCAGTTTTTGGGCAAAGGGGATTATCAGCATGCTTAAAGATTCTCATTAATTGTCATGTAACTCATGTCTTTAGCCGCATTTGTTAAGCCCATTCAAATAAAAGCCCAACAAACGCTCAAAGTGTTTCTTCACCACAGTTAAAACCATCCGATTACAGTCTCCAATGTGTCAGATTTGAAACATCCTCCTCTCTTTTTTATAATCCCTGCATTTGTGCTCACCCAGATACTGCAAAGGAAATTGGCACAAATAAAGCCCCATCCATTTTAAAATTATTCTGACTGAGGTTTACATGTGTTTAAGTCTTTTTTTTTTTTTTTTAGTCGATTGGTTTGAAACTGTCTTCCATCTCCATCTTGACATTGTCCTTGAGCTCCACGGCGGCCATAGACGGAGGGACTTCCTCGCGAGGCGTAGCCAGCGGCGTGTTCTCCGATTCGGGATTGGCGAACCCGTCTCCGCCGCCCTCCATCTTCATCATCAGCTTCAGCTTCTTCTTTGGAGGGTTCTTGAGCGTTCCCATGCGCTCCTTCACCTTGTACTCGAGCGTGCTGTGCGGGATCCCGTACATGTTCTGCGCCTTGGACACGCTCATCTTGCCGCTCATCACCACCGCGATGGCCTCCTCCAGGATCTCGCTGTTGTACTGGCGATACCTGCCGCGCTTCTTACGCGGCTGCTTGGAGTTGGGGTCGCCCTCCACGTCGGACGTCGAGTAAGCCGGCCCGGACGCGTTGTGGTCCAGCTCGGCGGTCCAGTAGTCGGCCGCGCCGTCCAGGAGACTCCCCAGGCTCCGGCGGTTCTGCTTGGGCAAGATGGCGCGCAGCTTTCGGCTCAAACTGTTGTCCCCGTGACCGCCCGCGCCGCCCACTCCCAGCGAGCCGAACCCGTACAGCTCCGAGGCGTGAGAATCCCAGGACAAATCCATGCCGCGCACCTGGGGGATCTTCAGGTCGACGGGCGGGGAGTGGCCCTGGTCGCGCTTGCTCTCGGCGTGATGGCTTTTGGACAGCTGATTGTGGTGGTGCGAGTGGAGCGCGCTCTTGTAGTACGCCCCTTGGTGATGATGGTGCGGGTGGTGGTGATGGTTCTGATTCTGCTGCTGCTGCTGTTGGTGGTGATGGTGGTTTTCCAAGAAGCTGGGCAGGTCCTTGAGGTCGCTGAGGCTCAGGACGCCGGTGGCTTGCTTCAGCTTCATCAGGCTCTCCAGCTGCGCTTTGCTCCCCCAGTAGGAGCCCTTGGCGCCGAGAAGGGACGACGGTTGGCTGTTGGCGTGATTGAGGAGCACGGCGGACTCGAGGCTGGACAGGGACAGGGCGGAGGGCTGGTTGAGCAGGCAGTGCTTCTGATTGAGGAGCTCTTCCCGGATGCGCAGCGAGCGGGCGAGCGGCGGCGGCTTGAACGAGTTGTGGTGGTGGTTGTTGTGGTTGTTGTTGTTGTTGTTGTTGGGGACGAAGGGCTCGTGAAGGCTCCGTGGCAGCAGCCCGTCCTCCTCCTCCACCTCCTCCATTTTCAGAGAGCGACTGGAAGGAAGAGAAACGAGACCAGAGGAGATTAGTTTGAGTCCATTAAGGAAGATAGAGACAAGCAGATCTATCTCAAAAAAATGTGCGGGATTAAAAAAGACAAATGACAAATTAGGTTGAAACGAACAACTTGTTAGCTCTAAAATAACATTTAAACAGGGGTAAGCATTTATTAAATTATCTTTTTGGAGCTAAATGATTTTGCAGATCAAGCTTTTTCCTTAGTATTCTGTTTGTTTCAATTAAAGAGGAACAAGACACACACATCCATCTTTAAAAAGTCGATGTAAAAATGCCAAAAAAAGGTTGAAACAAACAACTTTTAAACATTTAAACAGGGGTAAGCATTTATTAAATTATCTTTTTGGCGCTAAATGAATGTGCAGATCAAACTTTTTCCTCAGTGTTCTGTTTGTTTCAATTAAAGAGAAAAGACACATGCAGATCCATCTTACAAAAAGACGATGTAAAAATGACAAAAAAGGTATGATATTTAAGCAATGGTAAACGTTTAGTAAAATATCTTTTTGGAGCTAAAAAGTTGTACGGATAAACCTTCATCATCAACATTCTGTTTGTGTCAATTAAAGAAGAAAAAGACACGCACATCCATCTTAAAAAAGTGAACAGGATCAAAAAAGACGATGTAAAAACGATGACAAAGATTTATCCGCACAACTTTAAATAAAATATATTTGTGGGGCTAAAAGTTGTGCAGCCCTTTTCTTCCATATTCTGTTTGCTTCAATTAAAGAGGAAAGAGACACGCACATCCATCTTAAAAAGTGTGCAGGATCAAAAGTCGATGTAAAAATGACAAAAAACAAATTATCAATCCACAAAACAATATTTTAACAGTGGTAAACATTCAATAAAATATCTTTTTGGAGCTAAAAAGTTGTGCGGAACAACCTTTTTCATCAATAATCTGTTTGTGTCAATTAAAGAGGAAAGAAACACGGACGTCCATCTTCAAAAAGTGTGCAGGATCAAACAGGACAATGTAAAGTGACAAAAAACATTGATACGCACAACTTTGTTAGTTTCAAAACATATTTAAACAGTGGTAAACATTTAATAAAAGATCTTTCAGGAGCTAAAAAGGTGTGCGGATCAACCTTTTTAATCAATATTCTGTTCTGTGTGGAAAGAATCCTTGACAATTCAATGCAAATAATGTTTTTTAAAGGTGCATTGTGTAGAGTGTTTTATCTTATCCATCTTGTATTTATTCAGAGACAGGTGTTTTCACTGTGGGTTGGGCTTGTCTTTTATTGAGTGGTTTATTTATTATTTTTTTGAGTAAAGTTTGTGAAGATTTCGGGAAGAGTCCATTGAATAATCCTGCGTGTTTTAGATGAGTCTTTGCGATGTTGAGCGAGTCTGAGTCACTGACCGTGGCTTTTTCTTCACTAATGTCACAGTTTGTGTCTCGTAAGAAGAGCGCGATCGATGCAGAGCGCAGGGAGTGAACTCTGCATGAAGCGGACTGAGGAAACAGTCTGACCTACAGAGGATTTACACAACGAGGAATCTATTCAATTAAGAGACGCTGCAGGTGAACAGGAAAAAGTCTTAAATGTTTAGATATCGGTCGTAAACTTGTCCTGTAGTTTACTCACAGAAATGTAAGAATGTTTTTCATCATGTCAAGTTTTCATGTCAACTTTCATCTGCTCCGAAAGGTGTTTTATTATTTCATTTATTCCACTTCATCCATAGATTTCTCTGGCACGTTGAAACTTCAAGGCCGCTTCAAAATCACAGCACAAAGTAGATCCCACACCAAACTGTACAATCTGGACTCAACAACATTCTGACCAAACGTACAGAAGGATTTTTGATATCTAATTCTGAAACTGATTTATTGAAGTTTTAAATCTAATTCTGAAACTGATTTATTGAAGTTTTAAATCTAATTCTGAAACTGATTTATTGAAGTTTTAAATCTAATTCTGAAACGGATTTATTGAAGTTTTAAATCTAATTCTGAAACTGATTTATTGAAGTTTTAAATCTAATTCTGAAACTGATTTATTGAAGTTTTAAATCTAATTCTGAAACTGATTTATTGAAGTTTTAAATCTAATTCTGAAACGGATTTATTGAAGTTTTACGAAAAAAAGAAGAAGGCAAAATTGAATTTTTAGGACAATTTTCAGTCCAATCAAATTAACTTAAATAAAATAATAATAATAGAAAAAAGAAATCCAAAATCTCCGCTGCAATTTTTTCATACAACCAAGGAATTTAAATCTGGTTCTGTTTATATGTGTATTTTTGTCAATTTCTACACATAAAATACCTTATTTCTACATGAAAACATGACATGATGAAAAACTTAACTTAATACATTTTTTTCTTACATTTATTTGCATAAACCACAGGAGAAGTTTCACATTGATATCTTTAAATCTAACATTTTTTCCTATTCACGTGCAGCTTCCACAGCCTCGAGCTCATAACATAATATAATACACACGTGTTGCTTCATTCTCGTGTTCAGAAAAAGATCGGGTTTAAAGCTATATCCGAGCATGAAAATTGAATGACGGCAGAACAATAATTGGTTTGGTTTACAGCTCGTAAACGATTTGAATAAAACAATTACAGCCGACGTCGCCGTGGAAACATCTGCACCTCGTGAATAGTTCATTTGTCTGACGGAGCCGGAGCGAGTCCGGAGGTAAACAGCGAGCGCGAGTCGATCAATAATTCACCTTCAGCCGCTCGGAGCCTCGGCCGAAGGACAGAGAGGCGGCGGAAACACAAACACTTTCACTTGTTAAAACCTGGCGTGTTAAAGGGCCTATGGCAGGTTGAAATACACATTCAACTAAAATGCAGTTAAGATAAATATATTCAAATTTCTACTAAAATCTTTACAAATTTAACCCCAGTTTAGGTGCAAAACACTGGGGTTACACTGCAAAAAAGGCCTATCAAAAAATAAGAAAAACAAACTCAAAATAAGACCTTTTTACCCTAATTTAAGTGAAATTATCTGCCAGTGGAATAAGATTATTTTACTTATCAAGTTTACTTAAAACAAGTCAAATAATGTCAATTTGAAGTAGTCCTGTCAAGTGAAAAAATCTTAAAATTGGACTTTTAAGATTAATTTGCTTAATTCAAGTAAATTTAACTAAGTTAGATAATCCCTTTTTGAGGTATGACATCACACTAGGAAATTACCATAGCAACCACACTGTACATTGGCCAAAACTCATCAAATGTCACAGATTTTGTTCATTTGACAAAGAAAAACACATGTGAACACCTTTATCAAAAAAGTCGTTTATTTTGTGTAAATTATGCATAACCTTTGTCTCCCCAGTGTGACGTCATCAGTTTATTTACTTCCTGTAATTGTCAACATATTTTTCAACTTTTCTCCACAAATAGCGACTTGACTGGTGTAAAACTATAATTTATATTTACACAAAGTATTAATGCACTGAATAAAGTCAAAATAAAAAGATCATTAAAACCTTTCATACGCACTTTAAAGGAGATGCGTTAATTCAACTTTCATGAGTTTTAATCCATGTTGAATTAGCTTAGCCTTAGCATTAGCTCACTTATTGCTATCCAAAACGTCAGACACAAATGCTAAATAAACCAAAGAGCAAGTCAAAATCTGCTGTTTGTTATCATTAATTTTTTGTTATTACCATTAAATTTCCAATATTAGTTTGATTTAAATACATTTTGTGCTTGATAATGAACAAAAATGTAAAATTATGAGGTGATTTAATTGTAAATATCAGAAATAAAGTGACAAAATAAAATAACTGCACCTATTTCAATTGATTTAAAGTTGCATATCTAAGTGTTGAGTTGTTTGCTTTGTTTCTCTTTCTTGTTTTTATCCCTGCTTTAGATCTGCTAACATTGTATTTATATATATATATATATATTTTTTTTTTTAAAGAAATTTTGTGTGTACAAATGAGCAAAATTGCAAATATTTGAGGCAGGTTTAAATTTCTTTCTTCTGTTGACATATTAAGATGCACAAAAGTGTGGATTTGGGAAATTTAACTAGATCTGAAAGAAAATTGGCGTAAAAATCTAGAAGTTAAAGATTGTAATGTTTGGTGTGTGAAGGTGCTACTTTAAAGGCCCCATATTCTTTAATTTTTAACATTCTATTAGTGTGACTTGCATCTCAAAACATCCCTCAAAGTGGTTATGTGCATTTATTATCTTTAATTAATGAGCTCTGGGGGCGGGGTTTTCGATCCGTGCGATCTAATTATACTTTCATGTTCTGTACGAGCAACATTTACAGCGGGAATGTGTCTCCCATCCACAGTTTTGTAAAATATGCATGGAATAAAAAGAAACAAAAAACTAGAAAACGGACAGAACACAGAATCTGTCGAGAACGCGGTGATTTTTTCGCTCAACTTTGCTTCGAACACGCGTTATTTTATTTCTGGGTTAGTGAATTTTGTGATGAACGTGGCACAAATGCAATATATTATCATAAATGTCCTCGGGGTTGAAACAGAGAAAAATGCACATGGAGAAAACGACTGACAATGTTATACAAATCTATGGATGGATTAAAGTCTATGTGACAGGTTCAACGACACATTTCACTAAAACATCCCCCGTTTTTGTAAAGTTTATAATGTCACTTCCTGGT
This sequence comes from Rhinogobius similis, assembly GCA_019453435.1. Classification (NCBI taxonomy): domain Eukaryota; kingdom Metazoa; phylum Chordata; class Actinopteri; order Gobiiformes; family Gobiidae; genus Rhinogobius; species Rhinogobius similis. Next base: position 9,425,760 of record CM033622.1, on the reverse strand, counting down.
TGGACATGAGCACAAATACGACAGTTAGAGGTGATTCCACAACTGTTTCCATAGCAACCATTTTGAAAACAAGGGTCAAAATCCACATAAATGACACCATAGTTATGATTTGACAGATAATAACACCTGATAACGCCTTTATTTTGTTGAATGACGGTTTAAATTGTCACAAAATGGCTGTTTGAATGACTCACTCACTCTCTAACCCCCTATTCACTCCTGCCCCGTTCAGTGACTAAACAGTGCCCTCAGTCCTGGAGCGATTTGGACACTTAGGCTACGTTCACACTGCAGGTCAAATCGGATTTTTTTGCCCAAATGTGACTTGTATCCGATTTTTTTGTGGCAGTGTGAGCGGCACAATTCCGATTTTTTTCAAATCCGACCCAGGCCACTTTCGTATGTGGATATAAATCCGATATGTATCCGCACTTTTAGAATGCGACTTCAATCTGAACGCTCAAGTCCTGTCATCACCAAAACACGTCATCATTTTGAGTCAAAGTGGAAAGCCCCAAAAAACAAGAGACGAAAGCGGAAAGAAATGGCGGACGAGGGCGCCGAAAACTGTCAGTGGAAAAAGGAAGAAGTTTGTGAGCAAATAAATATATGGGGCGACCAATCAATTCAGGCAAAAATTGAAGGTTTGTATCGTAATCGGGCGGAGTTTGAGGAGATAGTGAAGGAGTTGGCCGAGCGAGGGATTAAGCGCTCCTGGCTGCAGTGCCAGCGGAAAATAAAAAACCTCCGCACGAAATTTAAAGAAACTAAAGCCCCGGGTGCACGGTGGCAGAGCGGCTAGAGCTTCTGCCTCTCAATAAGGAGATCGTGGGTTCGAATCCCAGACCACCCCAACATCGTGGGTTCGAATTCTGAACCACCCCAACATCACACGCTCTCTCTGGGTGGAGTCTGCATGTCCTCCCCGTGTTACCGTGGGTTCTCTCCGGGTTCTCCGGCTTCCTCCCACCGTCCAAAGACATGACTGTGTAGGTTAATTGAGAACTCTAAATTGTCCGTAGTGAATGAATGTGAGAGTGAATGGTTGTCTGTCCTTGTCTCTGTCTCTCTGTGTTAGCCCTGCGACGAGTTGGCCACTGTCCAGGGTGTACCCTGCCTAAGGCCCAAAGTCACTGGGATAGGCTCCAGTCACCCGCGACCCCTAACGGGAATAAGCGGTAGAAAATGAATGAATAAAGCCCCGGTTGCAAAAAATACTATAAATTGCCACAAATGCTTCACGACTGAGAGGAACTCCAGTTGGATCCATGTTTACTTCTGTAAACACAGTACCTTTTACTTCTGTAAACACAGTATGCTGCGTGTGACGTTGTGTTCTTTTGTGCCGCATAACGCCGCATTCCGTTCACACCAGATACAAACAGCAATCGCATTTTTTTTGTAATGTGAACAACCACATTAAAAAATCGGATTTAAACAAAAAATCCGAATTGGGGATCATACCCTGCAGTGTGAACGTAGCCTTAGACTCACTACTTTCTGCTCGCCGCGGGTCACGTGACTCTGACGTTTGGGAGAAAAAAAGTCGTCAAAACTCAGATAAAAATTGATTTCTGTAATGAATATGAGTCAAATCCTCCTGACACACACATATTTATGAACTAATAAACATAATACGAGTTTTATTAACCATGTATCACACGTTAAACATCAAACGGACTGGATTATTCAACTAGTTTTGCGATCTATTCACAGCTGAAGCTAAGGTAAGTGGCTAACGCTAGCTACTCTGCTGCTAACGGTTTGTTTAAAGTGTTTTGTTCATAATCTCGGCTCAACAGTTCGTTTAAACAGCTCCTCTTTCTGCTTTCATTCAGTCCACTGTAGTTTTTTCGACTCTTGCAATGCATTGTGGTCAATATACTGACCTCTAGTGACCATCGCTGGACATGCATTGTGGGAAATTCTGAGTGCACAAGTTTTTAGTTGTCTGTAAATTGTCTTTGTACTTTTAATGGTGCGTCGCTTTTTGATGACATCACAGAGGGATTCCATTTTAGAACTCAGCTCTACTTCCTGTACTTTTAAACTTTTTTTCCCCAAATTTCTTCACAAACTACAAATTCATAAACGTTAAACTATGCTAAATATTTACCTCAGGTGCCCTCCCATCAAACTACGTCAGAATTAGAAAAACATGAGAACATGAGAAGCTTCACGTGGACTTTAAGTGCAGTTTGGACCGTTTTTTTGTTTTGTTTTCAGGTGAATATTTTAAAGGGCCTCTGACAGGTTGAAATGCACATTTAACTAAAATGCAGTTAAGATAAATATATTCAAATTTCTACTAAAATCTTTACAAATTTAACCCCAGTTTAGCTGTTTTTTAGGTTTTACATTTTACTTCCTGGTTGTAAAGTATGACATCACGCTAGGAAATTACCATAGCAACCACACTGTACACTGGCCATAATTCATCTAATGTCACAGATTTTGTTCATTTGACAAAGAAAAACACAAGTGAACACCTTTATTTTGTTCAATCAAAGTTTAAAGGCCCAAAAATGTAGTTTATTTTGTGTAAATTATGCATGACCTTTGTCTCCACAGTGTGATGTCATCAATTTATTTACTTCCTGTAATTGTCAACATATTTTTCAACTTTTCTCCACAAACAGCGACTTGATTGGTGTAAAACTATAATTTGTATTTACACAAAGTATTAATACACTGAATAAAGTCAAAATTAGAAAATCATAAAAACCCGTCATACGCACTTTAATGTCGAGGGAGAAAACAACGCTTCACATTCGAGCGTTTCATAAATGGAAGCAGAGCGCACCTGAGCGTGTACCGACCTCAGCGCTGTCTCCGGCTCAGACAAATATATGCTAAATGCCTCCACACTTCAGAGCGAGCCTATAGCCCTGACGAGTTACTATGGCAACAGCAGCTTTTCGAGAGCCGCTCACTTTAATGACAGAAAATGGCTTGTCAACTCAGCACATGACACGCTGGAGGCCTGCAGACTGATCCGAGGTGGGGAGCCCGCCGTGGGGGACACAGATTATCCCCGTGGGTGGGCCGGCGCCGGGCCAAAACAATACGGGGTTAACGAGAGCCAGAGCCGGGCCAGCGACGAGCCGCTCTGAGCCGGGCGGCGTTAGCGACGAGGGAGAAAAGAAGAGAGCGCGACTAATGATGTGCGAGAGGTTGATTAGTCAGCGATTATTTCTGTCCAATGTTGGGACTTTTGAAAAACATTGTCAACTAAATAATGACTGGAATTATGTGGGGAATAGAGGGTTGTTTTGTTTTGACGGAGGAAGATGGAAAAATGTGTGTACGTCACAGTGTGTATGTCACAGTGTGTATGTCACAGTGGAGAGCAACGAAATCACATGTTGTGGAGTAAATATATCACTTTTTTTTTCTTCATAAAATCATGTTAAAGGCCCTGTACCTGATTTGACTGTTTTGAAATGTGAAAGTTAGAGAGCTAGTTGATGTTAAAGCCTTTACATCAGTCACATGTGTCGCTCACTTTCATTATGCAGTCTCAGCATCATAAATATTCACTTCCATGAGTTTAGAAGTACTTTAAATGTGCGAGTCTCAATTTTTTTATGATTTTATTTGTCTCCCTTATGTAAAGCATTTTGAATTGCCCTGTGTGCAAATTGTGCTCTACAAATAAACATGCCACGTCTTGTCTTTGAGCCCAGAGACTAGACTCAGTAAAGCTAACAAACATTAGCATGTTAATGGCACACTTCCTGCTTCTCGTAGAATAAAATGCTCTATATATAGATGCAGAGCAAAAGTTGTGGTCTCACTTTCACCTGAATAGATGCTTTCACAATAGATCTGTGCTGGGAAAAAACTAGTTTTACTTTATTACATGCAAAAAAACATGGACTAGTTCACGTTTTCCTTTTTCACAACAATAAAAATCAGGTACAGCTCGTGCTGGGCGATTTGTGATAAAAATCAAATCAAAAATGAGCTGGTCCCTGTGACAATCTGCTGTTTTTGTGAAATAATCGTATCGTGATTGTCTGTTTGTGTCTTTAATACAGCTGTCTGTTCAAACACACTTTTTCTCCTGTTGTTTAGCCTCTGAAGCCTCTGAGCAGATGACTTTATTTACCTCTTAAAGGCCAGAGCTGCACAATTAAACCAAATCCACACAAAATCACTATTTAATGGACGAAAATATAAATTGGAAAAGGCTCCATCTTGGCTCTTGCTGTTGTGCTTGAAAAGCATCTATTCAGGTGAAAATGAGACCATAGCACCTTATCTGCATTTGTTTATAAAGTGTTTTATTCTACGAGAAGCAGGAAGTGCACCGTTAGCATGCTAATGTTTGTTAGCTTTACCCGGGACAACAAACAAGCTTTCGACACTGTCAACCATGAAATTCTTCTAACAAAATTAATAGACTTCAACTTCTCGCCAGAGGCAATTCAGTGGATTAAATCATATTTAACTTCAAGAAAACAATGTGTACAAATTGACAGTGTAAAATCATCGGTTTTGGATGTTTCTGTCGGTGTTCCGCAAGGATCAATACTTGGTCCTCTGTTATTTTCACTGTACATAAATGATCTTCCCAAAACATGTAATAACGTTAATTTTCAAATGTATGCAGATGACGCTGTAATTTATACACATGCAAGGAGTGTTAAAGAGGCAGCTTCCATTCTGACCTCAGCCATGGAGCAAGTAAATGACTGGCTTTTTAAATCGTGTTTGCTTCTAAATTCCAAAAAAAACGGTCTGTATGATGTTCTCAAAACAATCAAAAGAGATTAAAAGTTCCAGAGTATACTTGAGAGGAGAAGAATTACAACTTGTCACAGAATTCAAGTATCTTAGTGTGACACTTGATTCCACTCTGTCTTTAAAAAATCATATTAAAAAACTTGCCAATACTGTCAAATTTAACCTAAAACATTTTAAACAAATACGGCCTTTTTTAACACTAGGTGCTGCTAGAATGTTTCTCCATTCAATGATCTTATCCCATATCGAATATTGCATAACAAGTTGGTCTCTAACCACTGTCACCAATTTGAAAATAATTGAATCATTGAATAAAAATTCTCTTAAAATTTTTGACCAAAAACCTAATTCATTTCATGTATGTAATATTTTAAAAAAGTATAATCTTTTAAATTTTGAAAATTTTATAAATTTTAAGTATGTATGTTTAATCTACAAAGTGCTACATGGACTAGCCCCACCTCCCTTGTCTGTCTTTTTCAAACCTAAGACTTCAGGAGGTCTGAGAACCAGAGCCTCCTCCAGAGGAGACTGTGAAGTCCCCTACAGAAGAACAACCTTCGGACTGAACACTCTCTCAGTGAGGGCCACTAACCTCTGGAACAGTCTTCCTCTGCAAACACGGGAGAGTCCTACACTGAACAGCTTTAAAACTCAACAAAAACGATGGCTGAAAACAAACCAGTCATGTGACCATTAGACCCATTTGACAACTTTTCCTTGTGCTATTTGTATTGCATGTTGTAATTTTTTATGTATTTGCCTGCCTAGGGACTACGGATGAAAATTAGCTTTGTAGCTACAATCTGGCATATTTACATCTGTTTTATACTGATGTTCATTAATGTGCATTGTCCCTATCAAATAAATAAAAATAAATAAATAAATAAATAAAATAAACTCACTCATGAAAAGTCTTTATAAACTCATGGAGGTAATTATTTAAAACACTGGGACTGCACTATTAAAGTGAGTGATACATGTATCTGATGTAAACACTTTAACACGACCTCGTTCTGTTTTTCACGTTTCAAACCAGTAAAAATCAGGTACAGCCCCTTTAATTCAGAGCTGCACACATATTGTATAAAGCACGCACAATAGACTTCTCCTCCAGCTTGGTTCTTATGATAAAGTCCCTGCAGATTTGCTCGGGAGGAAACATGTGGAAACAGATTTAGTGTAACCACAATCAAAAAGAATAATTCTGCCAGAAAGAATAACAAATCTCGCAGAGTTAAGGAGACGACTCGTGTCAGGAGAGACTCTCATCCAGTGAAAATATTACAAACAGGGCTGCACAAGATTGGAAAAGATTGTGATTTAGTTGTTAATAAAGATAATACTGCAATAAAAACAAGAAGAAATCATAATAATTGCAGCTATATTAAAACACCAAAGATAAAATTCAAGCCCTTTTTAAAAAACGTATAGGTATTTTTCAGATTTGGACTGAACATGATTTTGACAGCTCGAACAGAAGGATTTGCTAATGTCTAATTCGAAGCCTCTAGGTTTTAACTCCAAAAAATGAGGCCAAATTAGAATTTTTACTCAAATTTTCCATATGATCTAGTTTAATCTAGTTTAATGAATAAGATATGGAAAATCTCATGTCATTTTTTTTTTGCATTTAATGAGTCAACAAAATGAGCCAAGACATATAAATTAGGCTTTTTCCATTTTTCAGATTTAAATGTCCTAAATATGACATTTTTGCCATTTTTGCAATATCTAAATAACTTTACAAATGTACTGAGCAGGGAGGAAACCAGTCCGAACCAATCGATTAGTTGCGACTAATCGATTATTTCAGTAATCATCAACTAATTTGATAACAGAATAATCGTTTTTTTTAACTATACAAAACCTCCAAAACATGTCATGTGCTGAGAAAGAATGTTTTATCTCTCAGATGAAGCAGAAAGTCACAAGAAACATCTAAAGTGTAGCGTTTTTATCAAGAAAAAATAACTATTTGTTTTAAGTGTACTCCTTGAGGATGAGGTCAAGCTGCATTTTTTTTTACCTTACACTCGGCTAAATATTGTTAAAATCTCATATTTGTTGTCCTTTCGCAATCAATCAATCGAAAGAATAATCGTCAGACTAATCGATTACCTAAATAGTCGTTAGTTGCAGCCCTATACTGTGTTTTCTGAGACATTTAAAGTCACAAGTTCCAGTTTCAATCCGACAAATCCCACACTGTTCGACAGTAAAGATGAGTTAAATGTCTCAAGAACACAACCCCCGCCAGCCTTTGTGCCGTGAGTAAACGTTTACCAAAAGGGATTTCGCTGAAGCCTTTTAATCACCCTCAAAACACAGATTTCTTTCACATGGCCAGATCGCGATAACCCTTGAGTCTAGTCTAAGTCAATCGATTAATCGCAACTAATCGATTATAGAAATGGCTGTCAACGAATTAAATGATGGAGTAATCGTTAACTGGTCTAAACACAGACTCCGAAACATAGTATGAGCTAAAAGAAGAGGATTTATGACTCAGACACAGCAGGAATGACACAAAAAACACACGGAAAGCATGAAAATTGTGTGTTTTTGATTAAAATCCTTGTTCATCTTTAAATATTCTCCACCAGGACGTCGTCAAACGCCTTCACTTCAGCTTTGTCTGCGGAAAATTAAGTAAGATTCTCATATTCAAGAGTCTTTCATGCTCTAGCAACTAATCGAAGGAATCATCACTAGACCAATCGATTATAGAAATGGTTGTCAACTAATTAAATAATGGAGTAAATGTTAACTGGTCTAAACACAGACTCCGAAAAATTTAATGAGCCCGAAGAGGTTTTATTACTTAAACCAGTGTTTCCCAACCTTTTTTGTCTCGAGTACCCCCTAAGGTTTGTTTCACACTCCAAGTACCCCTTAATTTGAGTTTCAGGCAAATAAATGGGTTTAATAGTTGAATAAAGTCAGTTATTACAATTATATGTATTGTTTTAATTATTTATGTCCAAGATACTCCAAAGAGATACTAAATTTACAACAAATCATAGTTTTTTTCAGATAAAGGTACTTTTCATCTTCATTTAAAACCTAAAACCATCCCAAGTACCCCCTGGTAATTCCTCAAGTACCCCTTGGGGTCCCTGTACCCCTGGTTGGGAAACACTGACTTAAACCCACAGGAAACATGTCAATTGTGTGTTTTTGATTAAAATCCTTGTTCATCTTTAAATATTCTCCTCCAGATTGTCATGAAACGCCTTCACTTCAGCTTTGTCTGCGGGAAATTGGGTAAAGTTCTCATATTCAAGAGTCTTTTGCGTTCTAAACAACTAATAATCAATGAATAGAAGGAATAACCTCTATCTCATCGATGACCAAAATAATTGTCAGTCGCGGTTCTACTCCAGTCGACTCCAAATGAACAAAGAACAAGCTCGAATCTGGGGATTGTGGGCTTTTTCTGCCTGAGTCTCGGCTCGGCAAACACTCGGGGCTAAATTCAGATCGGAGCGTCAGATTTGGGGCCCCTGAGGACGGGCTGGGGCCTCCGCCTGAGGGTCTGTCAGGCCCAGGGCGTCTCTAATGATCCGCTCATACAATATTAAGCACGGAGGGGGAGGCGACGAGCGCGAGGAGCAAACAGAGGTACGAGGACCTTTGTGAGCGCCGAAACCGACAGAGACGTCAAATAATCATCGTTATTAAACAGGCAGAATGTGCACTTGGTTTTTAAAATTTGTATAATCTTGTTTGTTAAGGCGAGACGCTGCATATATCTAAATGTAAAGATATCAATTTGAATCTTCTCCTGTGGTTTACTCACATAAATGTAAGAAAAAATGTGTTACAAGTTTTTCATCGTGTCATGTTTTCATAGAAATAAGGCATTTTATGTGTAAAAACAGCCAAACGAAACAAAAAAACAAACAGAAATAGATGAACATGTGACAAAAAGCGACAAAAACATGAAAAAAGAAAGAAAGCATGATATAAACCAACAAAAACGTGACAGAAAGCATAAAAAAATGTGACAAATATGAACAAAACTGTGACAAAAAAAAAGAAAATCAACAAAAATGTGACAAGAAGCAACATAAATGTGACAAAAAGCAAACAAAAACCTGACAAAAAGCGACAAAAACATGAAAAAAGAAAGACAGCATGACATAAACCAACAAAAACGTGACAGAAAGCATAAAAAATGTGACAAATAGGAACAAAACTGGCAAAAAAAAAAAATCAACAAAAATGTAACAAGAAACAACAAAAACGTGACAAAAAGCAACAAAAACGTGACAAGAAGCAACAAAAATGTGACAAAAAGCGACAAAAACGTGACAAAAAATAAATAAATCAACAAAAACATGACAAGAAACAACAAAAATGTGACAAAAAGCAACAAAAACATAACAAAAAGCGACAATAATGTGACCAAAAAAATCAACAAAAACATGACAAGAAGCAACAAAATGTGAAAAAAACGTCAAAAATGTGACAAAAGCATCAAAAACATGACAAAAAATAAATAAATTAACAAAAACATGACAAGAAACAGCAAAAACGTGACAAAAAGCAACAAAAACATAACAAAAAGCGACAATAATGTGACCAAAAAAATCAACAAAAACATGACAAGAAACAACAAAAACGTGACAAAAAGCGACAAAAACGTGACAAAACCAACAACATCATGACAAAAAAGAAACAAGAACGTGACAAAACGTTCTGAAACACGTAACGACACATAAATCTCAGCCCGTAGCTCGTGGTTATCATGTGCCGTCCAACTGTTTCTAAACATTCGACTGTAGATCTTCTTCTTCATGTCCAAACCATCTCAATCTGGAAACTTTCTGTCCAAACATCTGACACGAGCCGGTCCTCTGATGTCCCTCTCCTCCAGATCCAACGCCGCTCAAAGACACATCAAAAGCTCCCATACATTTCAAAGCAGTGGTTCTGGACCAGAGCTGCTTTGGGGGGTTTTTCTGTTCAAACCGAGCTTCTCTTCCCCCAAACATCTGATCATCCAGCTCTGAAGTGCTGATATAGAAGTCGCTGTATCACATTCGCAGCTAAACATCATGATTTTATTCACAATTACGGCTAAACAACTGCTGAACCTTTCATTTATTTTCATTTACGCCGTCTAATGCCACGTTTCGACTGGCCCTGAGCTCTGCCGCCCAAAATCACACTAAATCCTGCCTGAATTACATTTCTAAATCATACAACCGATCTCAACAATTCATTTAAAAAAAACAAAAAAAACACCTGTCAGAGGCCTTTTAAAGGGCCTCTGACAGGTGTGAAATACACATCTCACTAAAATGCAGTTAAGATAAATATATTCGAATTTCTACTAAAATCTTTACAAATTTTACCCCAGTTTAGCGGTTTTGTAAGTTTTAAATGTTACTTCCTGGTTGTAAAGTATGATGTCACACTAGGATAATCACCATAGCAACCACACTGTACAGTGGCCAAAACTCATCTAATGTCACAGATTTTGTTAATTTGACAAAGAAAAACACACGTGAACACCTTTATTTTGTTGAATCAATGTTTAAAGGGTCAAAAAAGTAGTTTATTTTGTGTAATTTGTGCGTAACCTTTGTCTCCCCAGTGTGATCACTGCAAAAAAGGCCTTCAAAAAATAAGAAAAATAAACTCAAAATAAGACCTTTTTACCCTAATTTAGGTGAAATTATCTGCCAGTGGAATAAGATTATTTTCCTTATCAAGTTTACTTAAAACAAGTCAAATAATGTCAATTTGATGTAGTGAAAAAATCTTAAAATTGGACTTTTAAGATTAATTTGCTTAATTCAAGTAAATTTAACTAAATTAGATAATCCCTTTTTGCAGTGATGTCATCAGTTTATTTATTTCCTGTAATTTTCAACAGATTTTTCAACTTTTCTCCACAAATAGCGACTTGATTGGTGTAAAACTATAATTTCTATTTACAAAAGATATTAATACACTGAATAAAGTCAAAATTAGAAAATCATAAAAACCCGTCAGAGGCCCTTTAAGTGACTAAACCACAGGACAAGTTTCACGCTGATATCTTTAAATCTCAGACGTTCTCCCATTCACCTGCGGCGCCTCAGACTGGGGCAGGTGTGGTTAGCTCGGTCCCTCTGACGCAGACTCGGGCCTAAAGATCCGAACACGACGGCGAGGCACAGAACACGGCGTCGATAACTGATCCGGCCGCAGCGGCTCCATCGATACGAGACGCCGGAGTGCGACACAGCCGGGGTTTGGAGTGAAATTGCGGAGTATTGGATTCTGAAGAGGCTTTTCGCCGCGTTTCAGCCGAGATCAAGACGAGCTATTAATGGAGCGTGGAATGATAAAGTGCATCCGGCGGCTCGGACGTCACAAAACACCCAAACGTTGACTGTGTTTAAGATTTGACGGAGCGTTTTGCCTGTTTGTCTTCAGTTTTTGTAAAGTTTATAATGTTACTTCCTGGTTCAAGATGAGCAGCAAACATGACATAATTCTATATCGGTTACCTAGCAACCAGACTGTAAACGAGTGTTGACAAAGAAATGCCGTCATAGTTTTTGCCAGTGTCATATTTTTGCAGACTAAAACGAAATACTAAAAGGTATCATAATGACTGAAAAGATGACTAAAATTGCAAAACGAAGACTAAAAGTAGATATTTTTGTTGCTTTCTGGTGTGTTTTGTCGCTTCAAGTTGTGTTTTTGGTGCTTTCAGTCACTTTTTAGTCAGTATTGGTCACCTTTTTGTCGCATTTAAATGTGTTTTGTCATTTCAAGTTGTGTTTTTGGAGCTTTCAGTCACTTTTTTGTCAGTTTTAGTCACATTTTTGTCGCTTTTAGAAGTGTTTTGTCATTTCAAGTTGTGTTTTTGGTGATTTTAGTCACTTTTTAGTCACTTTAAGTCGCATTTTTGTGTCTAAGTCACTTGAACGTCTCCTTTAGACATGTTTTGTCGCTTTTAGTCCCAGTTTTTTCAATTCTGTTTTTGTTCTGGTTAGTTGCATTTCAGTCACTTTTAGATGTGTTTTGTGGCATTGAGATCAATTTTTATCACTTTTTATGACTATAGTCGCTTTAAGGCGTGCAATTGTCACTTTAAGTCGCTTCTTAGACGTTTCAGTTCTGTTTTTGTCGCTGTTAGTTGCATTTTTGTCACTTTAAGTCACTTTATAGTTTGTTTAAGACAGGTTTTGTCACAGTAGGGTGCGTTATTGTCATTTTCATTTCCGTTTTTTGTCAATTTTAGGTCACTTTTTCACTTTTCTGTCACTTTTAAGTACTTATGTCGTTTTCAGTCACTTAGTAGCTTTTAGATTTAAAAAAAAAGTTACTTTTTGATGCTTTTAGTCTATATTTGTGACTTTAAGTTACTTTTTAGTCGCTTTAAGATGTGTTTTTGTCACTTTTGGTCGCGTTTCTGACGCTTTTAATTACGTTTTTGTTCATTTTTGTCACTTTTAGAAGCGTCTTTGTTACTTTTGACACTTGCTTTAAAACATTTTACACAGAATAAAGGAAAGTCTTGCACTTCAAAAATTCTAAAAGTGAAAATGTTGACTATATTAAATGCTTTCAACATTATGTTTCTTGCACTGTTTCTTCAGATATGATGAAGTTTTTTTAAAATAATTTTTACGGTTTATCTTTAGAAAATACCAGAATTTGTGCATCATTTAATGTTTTGTCCTTCCAATTACATTCACTTCAAACAATAATTCAGATGTGGCTCTTACTTAGTTTCCTTAAATACTCCTTCCCTCTGACTTGAGCAATTTCTTGACCCACTACTTTTGTCCTTTTTTTATTTTTTATTTTATGTTATTCTTACTTGTTTTCCACACATTTTTCTTGCCCATTTAACCAAACAAACATCAAACATCCTCAGGTTCCGTCCGTCTTGAACACTGAGCGCACTCCTCCGCAGACCCCGGACGTTCCTGCCGATCGATCGGGCGAGGCGTTTGGGGGCCGAGGTGGGAGGAGTCTGCGTGGCTTCGGGACAGAGCCGCGCGATCGAAATCAGCGCAGCGTCTCCGGCCAAACCGCGGCTGACCTCCCGCTTCGGCGAGTCGATCAAACGCCGCTGAATTCTGCCGAAGGATGCGTCGATGAGGAGACGAAACCGGGAGGGAGGGAAGGGAAGGGAGCGCACTGCGAGGGTTTGAGTGTGACATAACTGTTGGTTTTCACAGACTATTTTAGATCTGCGAATCCCACTGGAGGCCGAGGAGATTTAATATTGATAGAAGCTGTGGAGTCTTCAATATTTAGTGAAGCGTGCGTTTGATTCCATGCGTTGAGACTGATTTTTCATATCTGACAAATCATGGGTCGATGCAGTTTTCTGGTTTTCAGGTTTAGCGATGTCGTCCGACGCAATAACGATGTCGCAACAAGCAAAATATATCGCAGTAGTAAGTCAAATGTTCTGTTTTTAAAATGAAAACATTGAAAATCATGAATAAAATCTAGCTTTTTCCAACTAAATTAGCCTAAATTTTGTATTTTTTACTTTAATAAAACATTTTTGTCGACTAAAAGTGGATATTTTTGTTGCTTTCTGGTTTGTTTTCTCACTTCAAGTTGTGTTTTTGGCGCTTACAGTCACTTTTTTGTCAGCATTAGACACCTTTTTGTCACTTTTAGAAGTGTTTTGTCATTTCAAGTTGTGTTTTTAGCACTGATATTTCATATCTGACAAATCATGGGTTGCTGCAGTTTTCTGGTTTTCAGGTTTCGTCGCAAAAGTGTCAATGACGCGATGTCGTCCGACGCAATAACGATGTCAAGCAAAATATATATCACGGTAACAACAAAGTCTTCATCTGATAGAAATGCATTGTTTATAAAATGAAAACATTGAAAATCATGAATAAAATCTATCTTTTTCAAACTAAATTTTGTATTTATTGGTTTCTACTTTGATAAAACAGACATTATTGCATCAAACAGAGGGCTGTGACAATCAGTAGAACAATCGTGACGAGCAAAGACAGTGACATTATTAAAGAAAAATGTCAAAAAAGATTGGACAGTTTCTGATTTTTCTCAATTATACACTTTACACTTTATACTCATTCAAATGTTTTTACCATCAGCTTTTGTTTTGGAACTTAAAATACTGTATCAACAGACAGCCGCGACATGCTAACATGCTAACGTAAGAACACAGCAGCGATGGATGAGGCAGAAATGTTCACGAGTCTGTGATGATTTATAGACTTCAAAACAGCACAGGCGCTCTCCGGATCTCTGAGGTCACAAATCAGGGAAATTGAAATGGAGTGTTTTATGTGGCTCAGACGGAAAGGACCTTGTAAACAGGAAGCTAAGCACAACTCCCGGTGTTTATGATGAAGAAACAAGCTAAAAACGGCCTTTAAATCACGTCTTACGACCCACTTTTTAATTAATTTATCACATTTCACCACTGCATGTTGTGAGGTTCACCATTTTTTTTATTTATATGAATTCATTTTACTGAATTGTTGCTATTTTATGTCTTTTGCTTTGCTTTTATACTGATTTTACATTTCTAGGACTAGTTCAATATACTGTCTTGTTGTTGTTTTTTATTGTATTGTGTCTGTGCAGTGCTTTGGAATCGGTTTTGTTTATGAAACGCTCTGTTTAAATAAAGTTGGAGTGGTGGCTCTTACCTCTTTATCACCGGCACAGGGGCAGGACTGACGCCGGCGTAGGGCCGACTGCTCCCGGTGCTCGGGCTCTTCTTCGTGGAGAGGTCCAGGACGCCGTCTGAAACAACAGAAAAACAACAACAACGAGTCAGATTTACAGCAAGACGCTCTATGTGACTGTAATTCAGGGCTGCACGATATTGGAAATGATTGTGACTATTAAGATCTCAGATATTACTGCGATATTTAAATACACTTTTTGATTGAGGCTGAAACGAACAGTTATTTTAGTTGTCAACGAATCTGCAATTATTTCTATTGTAGATTAAAACTTAGAATAAACTAGACTTTTTAAGCAAATAAATGTTTAAATATTGTGAATGAAGCTTCTAGATCGAGAATATTTATGAATAAAGTGTATAATTGAGAAATGGTCTATTGTTTTTGCCATTTTTCTTTAATAATGTCACAGTTGTTGTTATAAAATTCTTTAAGTTTGTGTTTTAGAGTCTGTTTAGTCCAGAGAACGACGACATCATCAAAATACGACTGTAATTATTGTTTAGAGTCGACTCAACAATTATTCTACTAATTGTCACAACCCTATTTTTGATGCAGTAATGTCTGTTATATTAAAATAAAAACAACCAAAACAAAACCGAGTCTAATTTAGTTTGAAAAAGCTACATTTTATTTATGATTTTCCCTTTTCAGTGTTTAATAATAGAACATTTCTATCAGATGGAAGACTTTATTTATCATAATTTCCTGAAACATGACGTAAAATACAATAATAAATGTGTGTAAAGCAGCTCTGATGTCACTCACATGTGTCTGAGGCTTTTACTGACTCTAAATCATCTACATTTTTAATATTTTGTGATATTCTGACGTTAATCCCAGTTTCTCAGTGAAATCACATCATGCTCCACTTCACTTTTGCCTCCGTTCTGAATCAGAATCAGAATGTTTTTGCTTAAACTTTTAAAGTAGGTCTGGGTGATACGGTAATACGGTCCCTGTGACAATCTGCTTTTTTTGTGAAATCGTGGTATCGTGATTCATTGTTTGTGTCTTTAATGCAGCTGTCTGTTCGAACACACTTTTTCTCCTGTTGTTTAGCCTCTGAAGCCTCTGAGCAGATGACTTTATTTACCTCTTAAAGGCCAGAGCTGCACAATTAAACCAAACCCACACAAAATCACAAAGGCTGCAATGTTTGAAGTGCAATAATTTCTTCCACAAACAACAAAATGTCTTACTTTGATTTGAATAAAAACTGCTGACAGTGTAGTTTGGATTTGTACAAATATGTTCTGAAACAAGCGACAAAAGCGTGACCGAAAGCGACAAAAAATGTGGTCAAAAGCGACAAAATGCGTGCAGCTCTTTTAAAGACAATAGAAAAATACAAAGTGAACATGAATCGTGATAAAATCGAAATCATGATCATCATCCAGCGCTATTTTAAAGGGTCTATTATTCATCCCAATCGCACTGATCAGAACAATCGCAATTAGATATTTTTCCTGAATGGTGCACACTGCAAATAATGAAGTCCAAGATGAGTTAAAATGTCTTGATTTCAGGATGTTAATCTGAATTTCCAACGTTTTGACTCGTTAAGATCAGTGGAGACGATTTATTTGATGGAACTAGATTATTTTACTTGTTTCAAACTGTTTCTGACTTGTTTCAACACATTATTTCTTACTTCAATCCAAATTATCTGTCAGTGGTTAAGATCATTTTACTGACTCCACGGACAAATGTATTTTCTTATTTTAAGCAAAATTATCACAGGATCATCAGAAATACCTTGAAACCAGTGAAATATCCTGCATCACATCAGCAATTAAATCTCATCGAGTCAAAACTTCTCAAATCCAGATCAAAATGATAAATTCAAGCCAGTTTAAGCTCTGATAGATTTACATTTTTTGCTGTGCAGCTCTATTAAAGGCACCAGAAAAACACAAAGTGAACATGAATCGTGATCAAATCGAAACCACGATCTGACCCTGAGAAAATCGCGATAATAGTTTTTTATAATAGTTTTCCCCGCTCTGTCTGTCACTGTCACTGCGTCATGGCCCGGTACTTACTCTCAATCATTTACTCTCAGTCAAAATTATTCTTTCCGTTCGGCTTAATCTGAACTACTTTCCCGCCTCAGCCTTAATTCCTGGCGTCCGTATGAAGTCTTAATGACCCCGCGAACGTCCACATTTGCGCTGAAATTGAGAATATACAGATTTCAGAACCATTTAGCGCACTTCCTGCCCTAAAGTCCGGCGGGAGTGCGAGTGTATGGAGTATTTAAATTAATGGTGTTGTGTGTGTTTCGCTGGTGTAATCCCTAAAGTGCAGTTGACCTTTTGACCCTCTTACCAACGCCGCGCTCCTATATACAGGCCCGGGGCTCGCTAATCTTTAAGTGTTTTTGTTGTTTAATCGGACCAAAAGCAAACACGAGGTGATGATAAAATGGAGGAGGAGAAAAAAACTACTGCTTAACACCGACAGAACAAATCCGGGGGCGTTCCCATGTGCATTGAACCGTCACGTGCGGCAAATAGGGCCAAAGATCGCAGCAATAAACGCAACAAAAACAGCACTCCAACAAAACGGCAGCCTCGACCCAACGAAATACTGGTCTGTACGCGAAGAAAAACAGAAAAACGACAGCGTAAAGTGTTAAAACGTGCAGGAAATCAGTCGTATTTGTCTGGTTTTGAGTATATTTTGATTGTTTTTTAAATAAATTGTGAATAGGACAAGCATAAAATGTGTTGTTTAATTTAAAATAATACACAAACAGACATTTTCTAACTTTTTACTGCAAAACTTACTTGATTTGTTGACAAATTTTGTTTTAAGAAAGTCAAAATATACTCAAATCAAGATAAATGTGGCTGCACAATGAATCGAAATCTAATCGAAATCGCAATTTGAATGAACGCAACAAAGAAAAACTACAACTTTATTTATAAAGAGCATTTTACCGACTGGAAAAAGCTCCAGATTATTCAACTAAACTCGACTACAACCACAAAAATGAAAACTTTATCACCAAAACAGTTAAAATGTGCACAGATCCACATGTCACACTCGACATTTCAAAGTTTTCCTGCTAAAATTAATTAAAGTCTATATGACAGGTTTTCATGTTTTTCTAATTATGACTTACTTTGGTGGGAGGGCACCTGTGGTAAATATTTATTACAGTTTTACATCCAGTTTGTGAAGAAAGTTAGAAAAATTCAAAAGAAGTTTAAAATGACAGGAGGTAGAGCTGAAATCCCTCTGTGATGTCATCAAAAAGCGACGTACAATTGAAAATACAGACAATTTATACACAACTGACATTTTTCTTCCAGTTTAAACTACTTTCCAACAAAATAAAGTGGTTATCAGGTATTATTATTTGTCAAATCAAAACTATTGTGTAATTTATGGATTTTGGCCCTTTTTTACAGGCTGGTTGCTATGGTAACACCTGTAGAATTACTGCTGCTCATGTTCAACCAGGAAGTAACATAATAAACTTAATGAAAACTGTCAAACTGGGGACAAACAGGCAAAATGTTTAGTAAAATATTAAATACAATCATGTTCACTATAAAATGTGTCGTCTAAACTGTCATGTAGACTTTTTGGTTTGCTGATATTACCCTATACCTCCTTCTCATTAATGAAGCTATAAATGTATTTATGTTTCACCTTCGTCTCATAACGATTCAAAGGCTTTATTAAAATTGTGAATTGACGATTGTATTAATCATTGATCTGTTAATTAAGCGAGAGAGAAAGTAGTTTGTGGAGAAAAGATCACAAATGTCTTTTAAAGCACTGTTTGCATAATCGACTGTTGAATAAAATCACAAAGTAAAGTTAAACCATTGACTTTCAGGTGTTTATTACATTGTCATGAGTGAATTAGCTTGAAACTTCATATTAGTCAAGTTTTGTTGTTTTCACTGTTTCATCAAGATCACAGTCATTTAATCATCGACATAAGTAAACGTTATATCTACAAGGATTTATAATAAAGTGTGTTTCTTACAAACTCATCCAGAGACACTTTTTGACGACATTCGAAGGTGGAAAGTGTCTAGATTTTTTGGGGGGCACCATTTAAGCGATCTAAACTCTTCAAAAGCTCACTCTTGATATTTAAGAGTCACTAATGTTTAATCTGATTCGTTTTTAAGATGTTTTGTTATTTACAGCTTTATTTAAAGGCCCTGTACCTGATTTTTACTGTTTTGAAACATAGTCGATGTTAAAGTCTTTATATCAGTCACATGTATCGCTCACTTTCATAATGCAGTCCCAGCGTCAGAAATATTCACCGCGAGAAGTTTATAAGTATTTTTCACGATTTTCTGAGTTCAGAGTGCCAAGGACCGTCACAGGTAAATCTAACAAACATTAGCATGCTAACAGTGCACTTCCTGTTTCTCTCACAGGATAAAAGGCTCTATAAATAGACGCAGAGTAAGTTGTTAGTTGTTGTTGTAAGTTGTGGTCTCATTTTCACCTCAATAGATGCTTTTAATATAGATCTGTGCTGGAGCAACACAGATTTTTCACGTTTCACAACAGTAAAAATTAGGTACAGGCCCTTTAATGACAAAATTTCTGTGTTGTTGCCGTTCATTATCGCTGTTTCAGGAGCTCTAGAAGGAAAACTTAGCACTTGAAAAATACTGATCTCTAATTAGTACTATAATTCCATAATTTAAATCACTCACGTCGTCTTTTTTTATACTTTTTTTTAGTGTTCTTTGGGTTGTTTTTGCTTTGACATGTTTCGAATGTTGCCTGTGAGCAAAGTGTCATCCGCTCACTGGAAACGTCGACACAAAAACACAAAAAAAGAACAAACGAAACTACTACGACTAGTTCTGTTTTCACGTTTCACAAAGGTAAAAATGAGGTACAGGCCCTTTAATGACAAAGACAAACTCCAAACGCAAATTTTCTGTGTCGTTGCCGTTCATTATCGCTGTTTCAGGAGCTCTAGAAGGAAAACTTGAAAAATACTCATCTCTAATTAGTACTATAATTCCACAACTTAAATCAATCACGTTGTCTTTTTTATACTTTTTTTTAATGTTCTTTGGGTTGTTTTTGCTTTGACATGTTTCGGATGACGCTTCTGAGCAAAGTGTCAGCCGCTCACTGGAAACGTCGACACAAAAACACAAAAAAAGAACAAACGAAACTACTCGCCGCGTCTCTTCAGTTGCGGCTAACACAAGTACCGCTGCATTTCTCGTCGTTTCTCGAGTGCCTTTCTGTCCATCACGGTCGCTTTAAAAAAAACACCATCAGATGATTAAATGATTCCGCGCTCGACAATCTTCACGTTTGATCAAAATCCACTGAGTCGCGGAATGTTTTTATAATGACGATGGGAAAAATGGCGCAACGTAACGAGTGGCGGCTAACGAGGTCCGGGCCCGAGCTAATGAAGGAGCTAATTAGCATCTCTTAGGTTTAATATAACGTGTCCGGATTGGAAACTCCCTCCTCGCGCAATCAAAGGGCCCCGCTCTGGAGATTTATGCGGCAAAAGGTGGAAGCGATTTTAATGAGTCCAAAACGTCGTCAAAAACATACGGGGGATAGTTAGCTTCTCGACCCTTTGCCTCTCTCTACGACGCGGTTTTTAAATTGAAAAAAGTCTGATGCCATTAGTCAAATTTAGCGCGAGCTGTAGCAAGAAGAGGCGCAAATTTGTGTTATTTAAATGGAAAAAAGTAATGTTATGTTTGGTGTTACAGGAAGTGATTGTAAGAACATAATGTTAGCTTTTCTTTCTGTGAGGAGTTGCATGTTCTGGCGTACACAGAAGGCTAATCCTCCCTCTAATCCTGACCAAGAACCTGGCACAAGATCTGGAGAAGGGTCCTGGGAAAAATAATAACTCAAAGAACACATAATAAGTACTTTTTGTGCTGTTCCTGGTCTGTAAACATGCTCTTGAGTAACTTTACTTTGGCTTCTCATGTTTTAGAACTTAAAGGGCCTCTGACAGGTTGGACGACTCATTTCACTAAAATGCAGTTAATGTAAATATATTTCAAATTCTGCTCAGATCTTTACAAATCTGACCCCAGTTTTTAATTATACTTCCTGGTTGTAAATGGTGACATCACGCTAGGAAATTACCATAGCAACCACACTATACACTGGGCCAAAACTCCTCTAATGTCACAGATTTTTTCATTTGACAACATTTATTTTGTTCAATTAACGTTTAAAGGGTCAAAAAAGTAGTTTCTTTCGTGTAAATGATGCATAGCCTTTGTCTCCCCAGTGTGATGTCATCAGTTTGTTTATATCCTATAATTGTCAACATATTTTTCAACTTTTCTCCACAAACTGCTGCCTAATTGGTGCAAAACTATAATATATATTTACAAGAGGCATTAATACACTGAATGAAGTCAAAATTAGAAAATCATAAAAATCTGTCACACGCACTTTAAAATAATGTACGTCCTGAAGGCACACGGGCGTTCTCTCGTCAGGATTTGGTGTTTGAACTGATTTGTGTTCTTGCCAGAGTCTGATTCCGTGTCCTTAGGCAAGACACTTCACCCACATGCTGAGTATGAGAGCGGTAAATGGTTGGTGCTGGTCGGAGAGGCCGATGGCACAGATTGGCTTCACTTCCGTCAGTCTGCCCCAGGACAGCTGTGGCTTCAATGGGAGATTACAACCATTGAGCGTGGAGTGAATGAATAATGCAGAGAGAAAGTCTTATGCATTATTATTATTATTATTATTTGGTGTTCTACTGGCACCAGAGGGAATTACCATGGGGAAATAAACAAAACCTAGTCTTCCCCAACGTGCTAATGTATTTTTGAGGCGCAGAGGAAGAGGAGCTCGTAAACAGGTTTAATGTAACAAGTGAATGAAGCTCAATAAAACTTTCGCATTATGTGTTTTTTTAAAGCTACACAAATGCAACTATTTCAATTTTTAAAAATTACGCCACATGTAATTCAATAAACGAGTCCAATTTAGTCCAAAATCTGTCACATTTGTCCATTTACAAATTCACTTTTGTGATTTTCTTTCTATTTTTCATCCTAAAATGTTTCCATAGAAAAATATATGGGGCATATAAATCTGTTAAAAAAAACATTTCTTGATTAATTTTGTTATATTACATTCAAAAATACTTGATTTTGGACATCTTATTTGGTAAAAATTCAATTTGGTCTTTTTGTTTGTTTAAAGTTGAATAAATCAGGCAACAAATCCTTGCACAATCTGATAAAGTGTTATTAAATTAAATAATAAAACATCATTAGGTGCCGAATGGACTGTTTTGTTGAGAGCCCAAACTGACCAAAACATTTTAACATCGAAAAACCACTGAAACATGTGTGTCTTGCCTTGAATCCTCTCAACGGACATGTTATTTTTTGGTATTAATTCCTTTTTCGCTGGATTGGACGTGATGATATCCATGAATGTCGCCTCGGATTTTAATAATGCAGCGACTCAATTGCGTTTGAAGGTTGCGTGAAACTATGGGCAGAGGATATATATATATTTAAAACACATTAAAACATTAGATAGTGAAGCAGCCCGAGGGATTAGAGGTTTTACTGGTTTTGAGCAGGTCATGTCCAGTTCAGTCCGCGATGTTCCCGAGCGGCGGATGGTGCTCGATAAAGTACGATACGCTCAAATGCGAAGGCTGAATCTCTCTCTTCTTTTTGAGGAAATTAAGGAGGCTTAAGCGGAGTAAGCAGATTCACAAAAGCTGGTGTTAGAGCGGTCACCGGGTCAGAGCGAGAATCCTGCCCCCTGCTGTTCTTCAGTGATTAAACGACGTGTTTCACTGTCAAAGCCGGAAAAGAATGTGGTTTTATGAAGGGTTTTTTTACAGCAAGAACAAAATACAAAAGTTCAAAGTAGAAGGATTAAAGTCCATGTGATACATTTCACTAAAAGGTAGCGACCATGGTTATATTTAAGACTTTACTAAACATTTTGTCTTTTTGTCCTCAGTTTTTGTAAAGTTTATAGTGTTACTTCCTGGTTGAACATGAGCACAAATATGACACAGTTACCTAGCAACCAGACTGTAAACAAGGGTCAAAATCGATATTGATAACACAATAGTTAAAGGAAAGGACGAATGAGGAATTACATCGACAATAGTTATGTTTTGACAATCAATAATACCTCAATAAAGCCTTTATTTTATCGAATAATTGTTTAAACTGTCAAAATTTTTTTATAGAACTGGTGTGTAAACTGTCTCTGTATTTACAACGGCGTGACTCTTTTTGATGACATCACAGACGGATTCGGTTTTAGAACTCAGCTCTACTTCCTGTCATTTTAATAAACCTTTTTAAATGTTTTTCAAACATTTTTCATAAAACTACAACTTCACAGATGTAACACTATGGTAAATATTTACCACAGGTGCCCTCCCACAAAAGTAAGTCATAATTAGAAAAACACGAGAACCTGTCATATAGACCCTTTAAAAGTTTGTAAATTCTACAAGTATTGTAAATTTAGAATGGAGGTAAACATGAAGTGGAACATAATGTGATTTCACTGGAGAAACAGGGATTAACCTCAAAAATATGAAAAATGTGGATGATTTAGTGTCAGTAAAAGCCTCAGACACATGTGAGTGACACCAGAGCTGCTTTAAACACATTTATTATTGTATTTTACATTATGTTTTAGGAAATTATAATTAATTTTTGATGAAGGAACAATCAGATCTATGGGTTTTACTGGAAAAATACTGTTCAGCTCACAATAATTTTTCATTTTATCTAAAAATATATTAGATACTATACCATAAAATAGATTCTTTTGAAGCTAAAATACAATTTTAAGGCTAGAAAGAAGAAGAAGAATTGTATTTTATCCATTGTTTGTTATAGAAAAGCACCTCCACTCCTCCACATAATTCTAAATGGTCTATAGACTTTAATGTTTTTTCTTTAAGTGATGGGTAATTTCAAATGTTTTAAAGTGAAAGAACGTGAAAACTGTATGTGCCAAGTTCTTGTGGAGTTTTTTTGACAACTCTACGCTTTAAGTGGGAGATATATCCATAAAAGTTGATAATATCACTATTGTTCTTTTCTACAGAACGAAAACAAGACACAGACAGAGCATACTAACGTTTTACATAGTCGTAAACATGTTGTCTGGCGTAATTGTCCCATTTGGTCCAAAGTCTATTAAATTTGTCCAATTTCCGAGTTAGTCCTAATGTAATTGTCTCCATTTTTTTGAACAAGTGCAAGAACAAGACCAGAAAGAGAGAGCGAGAGAGACTTGAGAGTAAAAAAAAAGATAAAAAGAGAAAGGGCAATGAAAGACATCCAAAGAAAACGAGGGAACATAAAGTTAATCAAATTTGTGAACTGAATCCAAATGTGATGTGATATTTTTTACTTTCCATTTTTCATATTTCAATTATAATGACGATTTTAAAACATAAAAAAACAGAACTAGTTGATGTTAAAGTCCTTACATCAGTCACATGTATCTCTCACTTTCCTAATTCACTCTTTAAGACCCACCTGTTCAAACTGGTTTTTGTCTAAATTTATGTTGTTATGTCTGTTTTGTCTGTTTATGTAAAGCGTCTTTGAGTGTCCAAAAAAGCGCTATACAAGTTGGATGTATTATTATTATTATTATTATTATTAATGCAGTCCCAGCATCATAAATATTTACCTCCATGAGCACTTATCATGAGTGTCCGAGCCCAGAGCCGGTTTTGCTGTCCCGATAAAGCTAACAAACATTAGCATGCTAACAGCACATTCCCGTAGATATTGTTAATCCAAGATGGCGCTGTTGCAGATGCCCTGGCGTTTTGGTGTGCTTTGTTTTATCTGTATTTATGAGTTAATTGTGAGTCAATGTGCTCTTACAGCCGTGAAGAGCTTTTAAACCATTTATTTTGCTACTATTTTATCCATCGTTTAATGTCGCAGTGTTCCTAGTTTGTGAATTTTGCTCACTGACAACAATAAACCCTTTTCTGATTCTGATATTGAGAATAAACACTCAATAAATAGAAGCAGAGACAGTGCTATGGTCTCATTTTCACCTGAATAAATGCTTTTACAATCTATCTGTGCTGGAGCCACACACATTTAACAAAAACATGCACCTGAACTGTCTAAAAACATCAAAAATCAGGTACAGCCCCTTTAAAAACGATAAAAATGACCGTAAAAAGAGCTGATTGAACATCATTTGAGAAACGTCTTGTGTAATCTTCGAAACAAAACTATGAATTGATATTTCTGCACTTTTGTGGTCAATTTTATGATTCATTCACGTTTTGTGCGACATTTGAACCTGACATTTACAGACACAATTTAGCACATTCTGACTCAGATTTCTTCAATTATTGTCTGAATATCTTTATTAACATCGCCCGCCTCTACTCTATGTCTATTTATCATTTTTATTTTCACTCTCCCTGTACTCGCCTTCATCTTGTGTAACATTGATCTGTGTGAAGAGAGCAGTAAACAGCAGGGAAGGCTGTTATGATAAGTCTGTGAAAAAACAATGATGAACGGAAAGAGTGTCTTTATGTTTTCAGATGTTGACACTTTTGAAAAATAAAGCAAGAGCGGGTTTAACAGAGATCAGTGGCCAGCTTAGAACCATTATATTTGTATATTTATTATTACACGAATAACTTCACACGCAAATAGAAAAAAACTAATTGTTCTAAATGTGATACTTTGAGGGTCATTTGGCATTTGACCGATGGAGGATTAAAACATTTGCACAACCTGCTCATTCCAAGACATGTGCGTCAATAGTTTTGAATACAGTAAAGCCACGTTTCGACTGGCTCCGGTTCCCAGGGGCGGACCTAAGAATTTGGGGGCCCAAGGCAGAATTGAGCACAGGCCCCTCCTCATCAAGTGTGATTTTCTATAACTTTCTGTCATAAATCATAAATATTTTAGAATTAGAGTTTAGAAGCACTTTTCACCAGTCTTGGGTAATGCTAACAAACATTAGCATGCTAACGGCGCACTTCCTGCTTCTCTCAACACTCTATAAATTGATACAGAGTCGAAGTTGTGGTTTTCATTTTACATTTTTTGTAGATAGTCTTAGTCTATTCTATTTCATTTTATTCTTAATTGTATACTTGCCTTCATTTATATATTTTGCTACTATTTTATTCTTTGTTATTCACCTTATTCCTGAAGTTGCCGTACGCGCCGTCGTCTTGTTCCCGTTGTAGTTCACACGGAGCAGACGAGATCAACAGAAAATAAGTTCTACATGGACTAAAAAGACGTTTTCAGGAAATCGTTGCGTTGTGACTTGTTGTTGCTCGTGTTCATTAAACGTCGATGTAAACCCTCATTCGTCCAGGTGTGGTCCATCGTAGAAAGGGGTTCAGAGGTTGTCATCCAGACGCCGTTTAAAGATCGAGACGTTTCGACTTCTATCCAAAAGTCATTGTCAATCAGAGAGCTGGTATGGGAACTTGGGCTTATATGCTACTCTAAGTAGTGGGAGTCCTGCCCCCAGGGAGGAGTCACTGAAACCTGTCTTTGTTAGAAGATTGTTTGTTTGTCACCTGGGACTTGATTAATTCAATCAAACAAGATAGACCAATTAATCAAGTCCCAGGTGACAAACAAAGAATCTTCTAACAAAGACAGGCGTTCAGTGACTCCTCCCTGGGGGCAGGACTCCCACTACTTAGAGTACCATATAAGCCCAAGTTCCCATACCAGCTCTCTGATTGACAATGACTTTTGGATAAAAGTCGAAACGTCTCGATCTTTAAACGGCGTCCGGATGACAACCTCTGAACCCCTTTCTACGATGTGTTCATTAAACATTTTACACAAATCAATCTACTTTATGTAACATTTTAGCGGCGAGACTTTTCCCTCGTTCGTCATTAACTTTAACGGAGTTCTCGTCAAACGTGAGTGCGTTTACAACAAAAGTGTGTATCTGTGGCAAAAAGAGGCAAAAGTGGGCGGGGCAGACTAAGGTGAATATGTTGCACCTTACGCCAAAACAAGTTTCTAGTTTGTGAATTTTGTTCACCGACAACGGCAATAAACCTTTTTCTTATTCGGATTCATTTTCACCTGAATAGATGCGTTTACAATATATCTGTGATGGAGCAACACAGATTTTACTTTATTAAATGCAAAGAAATCGTGCACATGAACTAGTTCTGTTTTCCACGTTTCACGAGACAGTTCGCTCTAAGACGGCGGAGTCCCTTTCTGCCCGTCCCGTCCCGCTCTGAGGCGTGACCCTCTCGTTAAAGCCCCTGCACTCACCCTGCTGGCCGGGCGGCGGCTCCACCGGGCCCTTCTTCACGGTGAGGTCGAGCGGCGCGTCCTGGTCCAGGAGGAGTTTGCTGAGGACGGGGTTCTGTGCAGAGGCAGCAGCGCCCCCCTGTGGCCCATCTGAGGTGGTGCCGTTGGGGCTGAGGGCGGGGCCAGGCGCGGGGGAGGGGCTGGAGGACGAGGCGGAGGAGGGGGACAGGCTTTGGTCCTTCATGGTGCCGTTGGGCAGCGGCAGGTCGTCCTGAGTAGTTTTTGAGGTATATTCGGCAGCGAACTGGCGGATCATTCGCTGCATAATCTCACGAGCCACTAGAGGAATGTGAGGGTCTGAGAAACTTGGGAGGTCTGGAAGAAACACAAAACAACAGACAGAGCATTATGAGCAGGAGCGACGAGGATAATCTATGGTGTGGCTGAGGTAACACCGGCGGTTCACAGGTTTATATTTGAGAAAACACATTTCATAACTTTTTTTTTCTCTTTGATACCATCTTTTACACTTATTATAACAATACAGTTGAGGGTGTTTGCTCAAGAACAAATGGAATCATATTTATGATTGCACTGAAATAGATTAGAATTTATCTACTATTTTTTCAAATGTCGTTTTATGAATTCCTGTGTGTAGTTAAAGTTCGGATTATTTCTAAACATTTGCCTTTCTTGCATATGACAGGTAAGACGGCACATTTCACTAAAACGTAGTGAACATGATTATATTTAAGATTTTACTAAACACTTTGCCCATTTATCCCACAGTTTTTTGTTTATAATGTCACTTCCTGGTTGAACATGAGCACAAATATGACTGTTTCCTAGCAACCATTTTGAAAACAAGGGCCAAAATCCATATAAATTACACAGTAGTTATGATTTGACAAACAATAATACGTGATAACACCTTTATTATGTTGAATGACTGTTTAAAACTGTCAAAAAGTGTCAATTATCTGTTAATTGTCTCTGTATTTTCAATGGTACGTCTCTTTTTGATGACATCACAGAGCGATTCCGTTTTAGAACTCAGCACAACATCCTGTATTTTTAAACGTGTATTGTTTAAGATTTCTTCACAAACTGCACCTTCACAGATCTAAAACTATCTTAAACAATTACCACCAAACTAAGTCATAATTACAAAATTTTGAGAATCTTCACATATAGACTTTAACAGTACACATAAAAATAATAATTAAATCAACAATAACTACCCTTAAACAACAAATAGTAGCAAAAAACATTAAAATAAATAAAAACTGTTAAAGATACAAATTAATACAGTACAAAAACAGACCTTATTCCCAAATCTTCAACAAAATTAACACTTATTCTACAAGGTTTGAGCATAAATCCACCTAAAATGCACTTAATCTCTCTTCTGATCTGTTTAAACTCGTATGTATGGATTGTGTATGTTGTTTTGGCGCGGCTATAGCACGGGATTAGCGTTTTTGGGCTAATGTAATGTAAGGTTGGACTAAATAAAATCTTTTTCCGGCTCAAAGATCTGGGACAAGGCCAGATTAATGCGTTGGAAACCAAAGATGGAGTTCGCATGAACAAATGAATCAATGAGATCAATGTCTGTGTTAGTTTAGCCACAGCAGAGGGAGGGTTAGCGTGCTCCGGATACGTCTTATAACTCATAACTAACAGCGTGTGGCCATTTGGGATGATTCATTTAAGATATTTTTGGTCATTTTCAGGTTTATACAAATGTGAAAATACATTTACAAAACTCACAGGACTCACTGAAGCGCCGCTATTTCACTATAACGTCAGAATTTGTTTTAGATTTTAGATTGTCAATAGACTCTTACAGTGTTTGTAAACAAGACGGCTGCATTCTATTAGCTGGTACCAATCATCGAGTTAGCAGTTTTCAATGAGAGAGTTAGCGTTAGCCTTCAAACATCAAAAAGTATGAAAAAACAGGGCTGATTTTATGACTGAAACTGCTGAAGCAAATGAGAGTAACACCAGAGCAGAGTTACCACACGTTTTTGTTTTTACTATTAGCAACAGCATTAGCATACATCCTAACAACCTTGTAATAAACATTTATTAAATCTAACATTGCTCTGGATAGGAATGCACCAAAACATAACAGTTTGACAGGAACATGTTGTTTTGTTTCACCAAGTGCCACAGTAAATCCTACAGTGATAAGTGAACTTTAGAAACTACAGGTCGAAGTTAAATATTGATATTTATGACTCGTTGGCAAATATGACGAACACATAAACATCAACCTCGTGTCTGCGCTGTCTAAGAACAACACTATTACAGTTTTTTATTTCCCTTATTAAACTGCAGGATAGAATGTTTATATTAGTATCACTAATTGAACCCTCCCGCTATTTTCTCAAAAAAAAAATTATTTATTATTTCATCGCTATTGAACTTTCATGTGTGGTCCAACCAAACCTTCACGTCAAATAATCCTGATCTGAAAATGTATATTGCTCTTTGACCAAATGTGCATTGCTCAAACGAAGAAGCACGAGGGATAAGTGTCACTCTGAAAGCATTTATAGGTTGCGTTCATGCAATTTTCTACGCATCTTTGTCACTTTAAGTCGCGTTATTGTCACTTTTAGTCGCGTTTGTTGGCGCTTTTTTGTTTCTTTTGGTCTCACTTTTGTCGCTTATTTCAGAACATGATTGTACAAATCCAAACTACAGCGTTAGCAGTTTTTATTCAAATCAAGGCGCGACATTTTGTTCTTTGTTGAAGAATTTATTGCACTTTAAAAATTGCAGTCTTTGTGATTTGCTAATTACATCCGTTAAATTGTGATTTTGTGTGGGTTTGGTTTGATTGTGCAGCTCTGGTCTTTAAGAGGTAAATAAAGTCATCTGCTCAGAGGCTTCAGAGGCTAAACAACAGGAGAAAAAGTGTGTTTGAACAGACAGCTGAATTAAAGACACAAACAGTCAATCATGATATGACAATTTCACAAAAATAGCAGATTGTCACAGGGACCAGCCCCTGATTCCATTTTTATCAACATATTCCCCAGCTCTAAATAAACGTATATATGTACTGTTCTCAAATGCACAGAAAAACACAGAAACGTTAAGAATTTTAACTTTTTATCATTAGAATTGTATTAAGATACTATTTAGTTTTATTCATTTTATACTGAAGTTGCTATTTTTGGACTATTGCCTCACTTTTCACTTCACGTCAATGTAGTTATATAATCTAAACAGGCGACAATATTCACTTAATTTACCAAAAATAGATTATCGAGAGCGAAAATGTGGCTGAACTTGCGGTCTGTGCGTTTGTGTGTTTGTGTAATTACGGTAAAGTTGACAAATCCCTGCCAGCGCCGCAGATTTGAATGCATTAGTTGTATGTTGAGCTGATACTCTTCATCTCATGTCACTCACATGATACCGGGATTAAGAGCCATTTTTGGATTATTCCTCGGCACATTTAGGATTATATTTGGAGGATCACAGGATAAAAGAATGTGAACTCAACGATGGACGGCCACATTCCTGAACCGCGCGCTAAATCTGCAGAAATCTATCGACGTTTGATGGAAAAAGCTCAGATATTTAGTGTGTTTGGTTTGCGGCGTCGTAGAAATAGTGGGTTTATGCAATGGACGTCTGCTAATGTGAGCTTTACAAAGATTTTGAAGCTTTTCCACTGTCTTTACTACAAATAATCAACTAATCATGACAAGGAGACTATAAAATCTAGTCTCAATTGTTCTCTGGACCATACAGAGTCAAAATAGAATAAACTGTTTCTGATTTTACTCAATTATACATTTTATTCGTAAATATTCTCTATCTAAAAGCCTTCAGTCAACATATTTCGACTTTATTTGGTTAATTTAGTCTCATAGAAATAATCGTTTGAAGGGTTGACTAGTGTGAAGGTGAATTTATATCAAAAACAGAACTAAACCGAGGCTAAACTCACACAAAAAGCTCAGATATTTAGCGTGTTTGGTTTGCGGCGCCGTAGAAACAGTGGGTTTATGCAATGGACGTCTGCTAATGTGAGCTTTACAGTGGTTTTGAAGCTTTTCCACTGTCTTTACAACAAATAATCAACTAATCATGACTATTAAAAACTAGTCTCAATTGTTCTCTGGACCATACAGAGTCCAAAAGACATTTTATAACAAAGAAAAATGTCAAAAAAGAACTAACTATTTCTGATTTTACTCAATTATACATTTTATTTGTAAATATTCTCGATCTAAAAGCCTTCTGTCAACATATTTCAACTTTATTTGGTTAATTTAGTCTCATAGAAATAATCGTTTGAATGGTTGACTAGTGTGAAAGTGAATTTATATCAAAAACAGAACTAAACCGAGGCTAAACTCACACAAAAATGTTCACTAAACATTTAAAGTGTACATGACCTTTATTACTACGTATAATATTTTTACTCTTTTCAGTTGGTTGGCGGTTGGGAAAACTATTTGGCTCTAGAGCAGTACTAGAGCTGAGTAAAAAAAAAAAGAAGTGAAAATCGTATGCCTTGCCTCGCCTAGAAAAAAGTGTGTTTGACAGTTTTAGCATTCATTTAAGAAAATAAAAGTGTTTTCATTTATTTTTTATTGATGTTAAAAACAAGACAAGATGCATTAAATTAAATTGCAATAAAAACCTACACAATCATTATAACATGTACTTTAAAAGGTTAGAGTCCTTTAAAGTCCTATGCACACCTGCATGTTTGTTTTTCTCGTCTCAGTTTTTCTTCTGTTTTGATAAATTCTCTGACTTTTAACCAAAGTAATTCAAGGTGCTTAACAAAACAAGAAAAGGCGCATTTGAATCACAATAAAAACTGAAAAAAATCATTATGAAATGTACTTTAAGGTTAAAGTGAGATCAAATCCTTTAAAGCCATTTGCATGCCTCTATGTTTGTTAATCCGAAGTGCTTAACAAAACAAGAAAAGGCACATTAACATCACAATTAAAACAGATAAAAAGCCAAATAATCATAATAAAATGTACTTTAAGGTTAGCCCTTTCAAGTCATATGCACACCGCCATATTTTTTTTTTCTTCTGTTTTGATGAATTCTCTGATTTTTACACAAAGTAATTCAAAGTGCTTTACAAAACAAGAAAGATGCATTAAAACTGCAACACAAACACACAGATAAAAACCCAAATAATCATTATAATGTACTTTAAAAGGCTAGAGGTCTTTAAAGTCATATGCACGCCTCCATGTTTGTTTTTCTCATCAGAGTTATTCTTCTGTTTTGGTAAATACACAAACGAGAATAAAATAATAAAAAACAAATGAAAACCCAACTAATCATTATTAAACGTACTTTAAAAGCTAAGCGTGATAAAGTCAGGCACACTTCCATGTTTGTTTTACTCGTCGCAGTTAAATTCTCTGACTTTTAGAGCCTTCTTTTATTCAACACAACACAGCCTCGACATTAAAAAAACGGTTGTATGTAAAAACTGAACACACAAGTACGAAAATAGAACATGAACGACGCCTTTAATCACCTAAAACTCGACTCAAATGCTCAATTTTAAGCCATAAGCGGAAAGCATTTTTGTTTAAAGTCTAAAACTAAATTAGCAATTATTATCAGAGCAAAGATTATTGTAAAAATATAATTAAACGATCAAAACGTGTTCAAAGTGATTTCAGGATCACAGACAAACTTGATCTCCGACGCAATGTTTACAAAATGTTTTCAAATTCTTCCATTTAAAGCATCACGGAGAGCGAAACCCTTTTTTAATGAACAAAACCTGTCAGCGGCACAATCTGACTTTTTAAACCGTCGTGTTGTATTTCAAAAAGAACATTCAGGCGTTGTTTCTTTGGCAGTCTGAAAACATGAAGAGGTTTTTATTTCCTCCGCTGAGAATGTGACACCAAACGTAGGAGGACCGAGTTCAAGAAACAGCACTAAATATGATGCTTGAGCTTTATCGATTTGGAGCTATTTTTGATCTTAAAAAGTGCATCCAACTGAGAGGTTTGTCTGGGCTCGAGCGAAAGAGTGTGAACGAGACGGTCTGCTGGGTAACAAGGACTGAACAAGGACTGGAGCGGGACTGGAGCGGGGCTGGAGCGGGGCTGGACCAGGACTGGACCAGGACTGAACCAGGGCTATAACAGGACTGGACCAGGACTGGACCAGGGCTATAACAGGACTGGACTGGGACTATAACAAGGACTGGACTAGGACTATAACAAGGACTGGACTGGGACTATAACAAGGACTGGACTGGACTGGGACTGAACCAGGACTGGACCAGGACTGGACCAGGACTGAACAAGGACTGGACCAGGGCTGGGTAACAAGGACTGGACCGGGACTGGACCAGGGCTATAACAAGGACTGGACCGGGACTGGAACAGGACTGGAGCGGGACTGGACCAGGACTATAACAGGACTGGACCGGGACTGGACCAGGACTGGAACAGGACTGGACCAGGGCTATAACAAGGACTGGACTGGGACTGAACAAGGACTGAACAAGGACTGGACTAGGTCTGAACCAGGACTGGGCAGGACTGGGCAGGAGCAGAGACCAGAGACTGAACTGTGACTGACCAGAGACTGACCAGAGACTGGACTGGGACTGGACCAGGGCTATAACAGGACTGGACTGGGACTGGACCAGGACTGAACAAGGACTGAACAAGGACTGGACCAGGGCTGGACCAGGGCTGGACCAGGACTGGATCGGGGCTGGACTGGGACTGGACCAGGACTTAACAAGGACTGGACCGGGACTGGACCGGGGATGGACTGGGACTGGAGATGGACCGAGACTGACCGGGATGGACCGACTAGACCGAGATGGACCGGGACTGGACCGGGGATGGACCGGGACTGGACCGGGGATGGACTGGGACTGGACCGGGGATGGACCGGGGATGGACTGGGACTGGACCGGGGATGGACCGGGGATGGACTGGGACTGGACCGGGGATGGACTGGGACTGGACCGGGGATGGACCGGGACTGGGCCGGGGATGGACTGGGACTGGACCGGGGATGGACCGGGACTGGACCGGGGATGGACCGGGACTGGGCCAAAATGTAATACATTTGTTTCTTACATTTAAGTGAGTGAACTACAGGAGAAGTTTACAATTGATATCTTTAAATTGAACATTGCACAGCTGCCGAGAGGGACGTGAAAACAAAGAAGCACTAACTGCAAAGTGTTCACCTCTGATTTTCAAATAAATACTTGATGTCTGAGGGTGTGACGCCTCTTTCTGTCCTGCAGTGTGACACGCCTTAACAAAACGTACCAAAAGACAAAAATCATTTTAAAAACAAATCAGATACAGTAAAACAAGTGTAAGGACGGCTCTTCTCAAGCCTCACCTGCATGTGTGCATTACTCATTACTTATTATCATTAATCTTTCAGACACGTCCTGTGGATGACGTCACACTGCAGGACGTTCACTTAGGACATTACCAAATATGTCCCTGTTGTTAGTTAAATAACATCATCCTGAGGGATATTTTTAACAATTAGTAAAGTATTTTTCTTCGTAAGTACAGCTGTCACACCGCAGGACATAAACTGACGCTTAATCATAGTTTTACAGAAATAAGAACTGAATAAAAAGTGTTAGAAATAACTGAGAGACTGTTCTACAAACGCTGCTGTCGTTAGTCTGACGTTCTGGAAAGAATTCACAAAAAACATTTTTGTTTTGTTAGAACAAGTGACACAAAACCTATTCTTGTGCTTCCAGTTCTAGGTAACATTTCGTCCACTCGCCGGACGCTCTGCATCTGAACAAAAAGGTTGACTTTGCAGGTTAATTTAATAAACAATAAGAATATAATAATGATTTCTTTTGACCTGTGGCTTAAACCTTTAACCCAGAGTTCATTTCTGCTTCCTGGAGCAGAAATGATGAGCTGCTTTTGTCTTTTTAATGCAGTGATCTTCACACCGCTGGACACTTACGATTACAGCATTGAACTTCTCATATCTTTTTTAGATTTGAAGTAGAGATTAAGGTGTAGTTTAAGAAACACATTTATCTTTATTTCAAGACTTTATTAAGTGTCTCCAACAAAAGTAACTCGTTCTAGAAATGTTTGAAGAGAAGTGTTCCTGTCCCACTGAAGGACAGTTTAGTGTTTGTTGTTAAAAATCAGAAGAAATCAAACAAAACTTAATAACTTTCTCGCAATGTTGAAAAACAAAGAGCATGAATCTTTTTTAAAAATTGTTGGTGCCTTTAAACGTACATTTTCTTCTTAATTTCTTAAATTTCAGATCTCAGTTTCTTTCTGGTTAAATAAAGGTTAATACAAATAAAATAAATTATGTGCATGTACTAAAATATGTGCACTTTGGACTTTAAAACATTTTGTGCACTGTTGAGTTGAATTTTGGAAAAAACATTATTTAGAAAGTAATTTAGTGATAACTAATAACTATTTATGGTATAGTTTGCAAACAGAAAATGGACCATAAATGAGAAATCCAAAAGTAACTTGTTAAATGCCCTAAAAGTCTCTTAAAGCCATTTCAATTACACTGCTGGATAAAAGGAGATTTTATCTAATAGAACCCCTTATTTCCCGTTTTGTCTCGTCCCATTTCTCTCCAGTTTGGGCCCCGGCTGCAGGCCGTGTCCCAGTTTTACTAAGTTTTAGCCGGTTTCAAATGAACGCACAAGTTTAGACCAGGCAAGACAACGGACGACCTCTTTTCTAGTGACCCATTTACCGTGAGGAAGAATGATGTCTCCTGGAAGTGTTTGGGCGTATTTTAAAACATGGCACGATATAAAAGCACAAAACTCTGTCTTCTGTATAATGTCCGTTAGATCACAGCTGCAGCACAGTCCGATTTATGTGGAAGTGTCAAAACTACTATGCATCATGTCTAAATAGTACTGATCTACAACTATAATCCATTACTATCATTACTATAACTGTAATCAATAGCTCTTACTATCAGAGGATGTGATTTGATTGACAAGTCGCAAGGAACGCAAGGAAAAACGTCTATACTTCATTATTTAAACACAAACAAACCCTGTAACTACGACTGAAGTGTCTTCATCTATGTCTATCTGTGTTTCCAGAAGTGTAATAGACTCTTCGGTGTTTTAATCTGAACTGCTAAAGGCTGGTGCTGTTCCATTCCACATTAGCTTCAATGCATTTTCAATGGGAGAGTTAGCGTTAGCTTCAAAACATCACAAACTATGAAAAACCAGGTCTGTTTTGACAACTGACAAACACTGAACACACGTGAGTAACACCAGAGCAGAGTTAGAAACATTACCGCCTCTAGAAGTGTTGTGTGTAGAATGTTAGCGTTAGCGATGCACAACAGCGTCTGGCTAGCTCAGTGTTACCTCACTGTTAGCGTCAGTACTTCTTGTCTAATTCTATTTCTTTGGGGTTTTTAAGTCAGTCTAAGTGAATAAGTAAATAAACAGTGAGCTGTGGTGGATGTTAAAGACTTTACAAAACAGACTTGTTTGTTTATCAAGGGATGTGTTGCTAATGCTAACGCTAATACTACTGTTGAGGCATAAAATAACTCAAATTAAAATAGCTAACTGAAATAATGTTCAGCCCGTCTTTAGTTTAATATATAATTAGTTGTTTATTTTATGTTTTATACTTAAACAAAAGTTAGCATTCGCTGTGAGAGACTGTTAGCTTAGCAGACTGTTGCTGTGCACAGAGGCCTTTCCATCTTCCTGTTATCGGCAACATTAACTCAATACACACATATGCATAGGCCGGACACACTGCATTTGAACAAAGGCTTGACACTGATGATGATGATGATTTTTATTTATAGAGCACTTTTCCACCTAACAGGCAAGCGCTGTTTGACATTGCAGGTAATTTAAAGACGATGCATAGGTAAAACTACATTTTATTATTATTTAGTATTATTTAGCCACATACCTCAACCCATTTTACCTCAAAGTGGGACTCATATCTCTCTTTAAGAAACAACAGACATTGAGAAACGACATGGAACACAAGTGGGAACGCCGGTGTCGTCTTACGAACGTCTAAAATCCATTAAACTGGCTTCCCTGCGTCTCCGTGCCCTAAATGCACACGTCTGCTCCACATTTCCTCCTATCAGCGCCGCCCCGCCTGAGAACTCTGTCACTGTCTGTCAAATCCACACTTTTCTGATTTCCTTTGGGGATTGGCCAAATTTCAGACCGATTCAGAGGTTTGAATATGACCAGAGGCGACGCACTAATGAGGTAAGATTCACTGATGGAGGAGAATCACGGTTTTAAGACACAAATATGACCTGCTCTTGGCAACTTTGGAGTCATTTGAAATTGTGCCACAAAGACGGGGAAAAAATCCGGTTTATAATTAATGAACGTACAGTAAATGATGAGCTTCAACAAATGTGGTTTAGTTTTAGTGCATGAAGAAATTGAAATGGTCTCATTAGTTTTTAAATCTATCGCTGGCTGTCACAAAGTTGTTTTTGTCCTGGTTAATCCTTGCTTAGTCTGATCAATATTTTACGTAATAAACATGTGAAATAGATCAAGGTCAATAAAGAATTCCGTGGTCAACAAAATATGTGCTCTGTACAATCATTTGTCGACTAAAAGCGGGCATGGGACCAGAAAAACACTCATTGTAATGTATCCACAAGAGAATTCATGATACAGAAATAAATAAAGAAAATATTTATGTTGAAAAGTACCATTAAACAGCACATGTAATTGTAAAAATGGTAAATAATCTCAAATCTCCTGATAGCTTTCTCCTTTCTGTTGTGGTGCAGATAAATCTTTAAAACAAAACTATTGTCCACTGAGGAGGAAACCACAATGTCACACCTAAACATTCCATAAATGAATTCATCGTCTAATTCAACAAAGTCACCATCGACCCATTAATGGACTAAACAACTAAAGGCAGACAGTTGATTTAAAAGCTCGTTGGTACCTTTTCTGTGGAACACAGCATTGAGGAAGTCTTGTGCCTGTCTCTCCAGTCGGCTGATTCTGGAGTCCTCACAGGGAGACAGAGGCTGGGCCCCGGGGCCGTCCACACTGTGGTCCTGAGGAGAGACAAACCATCAGGGACTGTCCCAGAGGATCACTGTCCAAACACGACTGTCACAAACATCAAAGCCCTGTGAGGATGAAGAGCTGAGCGACAGTTTAGTAACATCAGCATCTGCAGTGTGGAACATTCAAATATGTTTTATAGCACATCAGTTATGATAAATCAACAGAATAATTTGCTTATCAAATCAAACATCAAATTAAAAATGCACTTCTTATTTGTAGAAATAATAATTAAGTGGAGTCTCATAAGTCTTTCCTTCATCCTTCTCTGTAAACCTGCACACACTGTGATGCACAAACTGAAACCATGGAATTAACAAAAAATAACACAATTAATAATAGTTATTCATAATCTTTGTTGCTTCATAATTACTGCGACCAAGATTTATGTTTATTAAATTAATTATTCTTTTGTCTAAGTCGGAGAATGAAAGAACAACAAGGTCTGTGTTGCACATGTTCTTCTGTTATCAGAAGGTTCCTAAAAATACCAGACAAAGCAGAGAAGGTTCCCAAAAGTGTGGCCCCCAGAACACAGCGAACACATCAAATCAAGAAAAGTACCTGGAGCTGAAAAAGGTTCATACATCGCAAAAAATCCCATTGACCTAAATGCCTTGAACTGAATTTACAAACAGTGAGTACATTTACAGGGGCAGGAAATAACTAAATAGTCAGATAATCCAATAATAAGACAGTGTTTAGAGTAATCTGATCATCAAAAACACTTGACAATTAGGGTATGCTTTTAAATGCTTTTGATATGAATCATTTTTGTCATTTTCCACATAATTAAGATATAAAAGCGGTAAATAACAGTCATGTCTTCACGTTGTCTGCCCTGAAATGAAGCAAAGGATCATGGTCCATGTAGTTCCCTCTCATTTTTGATGTTGCTGAAACAAAACAATGCATTTAAGGAACAAAACATATTATGAGACTTTTGTCGTTACGATCTCATGATATTAAGTTTATTGTTCCATCTCTGGAGACAATTAATGTGTTGATTTTTATGGTAACTGCTGTATTTGGACAAAGTATAACTCATTTTAAAATAACCC
Source organism: Rhinogobius similis (assembly GCA_019453435.1). Classification (NCBI taxonomy): domain Eukaryota; kingdom Metazoa; phylum Chordata; class Actinopteri; order Gobiiformes; family Gobiidae; genus Rhinogobius; species Rhinogobius similis. Next base: position 9,386,876 of record CM033622.1, on the reverse strand, counting down.
TTTCAATCTTTATCGTTTTCTCTTTGATTTTGTCTTTGCCACTTAAGTTTGCGCCCTTATTTTTACTCCCAAAACTGGTGTGAGCACTGAGAAAGAACTTGGATTACTCTCATCTGATTAAACTGTGTACATAACATTTCAATCATTTTATAACTCCTGAAATCAGATAACGATCGGATTTTGGTGCGGATGGAAACACAACCCGAGGAAAGTCAAAGGTTCAAGGTCATTCCTCACTGTTTTTAGCGCATTTCTACATCACATCCTTCACCAAACATGTTTCCATTGAAGAGAGATCACTGACGGAAACAGAAACACTAAGAAAAACAGCGCTGACAGAACCATGTACATTTATTTTTTCATTCATTGGACGGCGGTTGAAGAAAAGGACACACTGACGATCTCATTCAGACCTGGCTTAGTCCTGATTTAGACCGGATTTTATGGTTTAAAGAGCTACAATTCAGACCTGTTTTTTTTTTTTTTTTTTTAAGATTGATAGATCGTAGTTTTGGTTCACTCTTGATTTAGTTCTGGTTTAGTCCTGCTTTTCTGGTTTAGAGCTATAGTTCAGAGGAGGTTTAGTCCTTGTTTAGAGCAATGGTTCGTATAGTCTCGGTTTAGACTTGTTTTCTAGGTTTTGAACAATTGTTTACACTTGGTTTAGTCCCAGTTTAGACCAATGGTTTATCGTCTTGGTTTGCTCTTGGTTTAGTACTGATTTAGACCTGGTTTAGTCTTGTTTTCTCTTTCTTTCCTGGTTTAGAGCTATAGTTCAGACCTGGTCTAGTCCTGATTTAGACTGGATTTCCGGGTTTTGAGGTACAGTTCAGACCTGTTTTTGTTTTTTGTTTTGTTTTTTTGGATTGATGGTTTAGTTTTGGTTTACTCTTGGTTTAGTCCTGGTTTAGACTTGTTTTCCAGATCTTGGACAATTGTTTAGACCTGGTTTAGTCCCAGTTTAGACCAGTATTTTATCGTCTTGGTTTGCTCTTGGTTTAGTCTTGTTTTCTCTTTCTTTCCTGGTTTAGAGCTATAGTTCAGACCTGGTTAACTGACATTTCAATCATTTTATAACTCCTGAAATCAGATAACGATCGGATTTTGTTGCGGATGGAAACACAACCCGAGGAAAGTCAAAGGTTCAAGGTCGTTCCTCACTCTTTTTAGCGCATTTCAGCGTCACATTCTTCCCCAAACATGTTTCCATTGAAGAGAGACCACTGACATAAACAACTTTGAGAAAAACAGCGTGGCCAAAGCCTAGCACCTTTTCTTTTGCCATTCAACCGACGACGACGATTCCTTGAAAGATCGTGGTTGAAGGAAAGGCGAATGGCGACACATTAACGACCTCCGCGGCGTCGGTCAATCGCGGCGCTTTAAATCAGAACAAGGTCACCCGCTTGTCTTTTCCCAGCACTTTACTAAGACGCCATTGTTTAAGGAGCTTCTTTTCAAACACAGCAGCCAATCGCACGCCTTCCTCCTGATTCTCAAGGTCTAAAGACACAGCTATATGAGTATCTTGTTCGTCTTCATCGAGTTTATTATTGGCTTTAATAAAGAAGAGCTGGTTTAGACCCGGTTTCGTGGTTTGCAGCCGTATTTCAGACCCGGTTTAGTACTTGCGATGGTTTAAAGTGTTGGTTTACTCTGGGTTTAGTCCTGATTTAGACATGGTTTTGATTTAGAGCCATTCCAACCTGGTTTAATCCAAGTTTAGACCAATGATTTAGTCTTGTTATGTTCTGATTTCCTGGTTTAGAGCTGTAGATCAGACCTGGTTTATTCCTTGTGATGATTTAAAGTGTTGGTTTACGCTTGGTTTAGTCTTGATTTAGACCTGGTTTTGACTTAGAGTGGTTCCAACCTGGTTTAGACCTTGTGATGGTTTATAATGATGGTTAGTCTTGGTTTAATCCTGATTTAGACTTGGTTTTTACTCGTTTTCTTGGTTTAGAGTCCTGGTTTGGTCCTAGTGATGGTTTAGTGTTGGTTTGGTCTTGATTTCGACTTGTTTCCTGGCCTAGAGCAGTTCTAACCTTGTTTAGTCCTAGTTTAGACCAATAATTTTGTTTTGTTTTCTTCTGATTTCTTGGTTTAGTGCTACAGATCAGACCTGGTTTAGAACATTGGGTTATAGTCTAGGTTTAATCCTGATTTAGACCTGGTTTAGTCTTGTTTTCCTGGTTTAAACCAATAGTTCAGACCTATTTAAGCCCTTGTGATGGTTTATAGTGTTAGTTTACTCTTGTTTGCTCCGGCTTTTCAGGTTTAGAGCTGTAGTTCAGAAACAGTTTAGTCCTATACTAGTTTATAATCTTGGTTTAGACCTGATTTAGACCTGGTTGAGTCTTGATTTCTCTGCTTTACTGGTTTGAAGCAATAGTTTCAGTCTTCATTTAGAGCAATGAGTCTTGGTTTACTCGTGGTTTAGTCCTGGTTTAGACCTGGTTTAGTCTTGTTTTCCCCGGCTTTTCTGGTTAAGAGGTATAGTTAAGACCTGGTTTAGTCCTACCAATGGTTTATCTTGGTTTAGTCCAAGTTTAGGCCTGATTTAGACCAGCTTTCCTGGCTTAGAGGAATAGTTCAGACCCAGTTTAGTCCAAGTTTAGACCAATGGTTCTTGGTTTAATCCTGATTTAGACTTGGTTTAGTCTTGTCTTCCCTGACTTTTCTGTAGTTCTTGTTGGACCAGACTAGTGCTACAACAATGAATCGACTAATCGTGACGAGTCGACTGTTGAAAAAATATATTGTTGTCGTACTCTGATAATTATGATCGTTAACTGGACAAAACAGACTCTAAAACAGGAAAGAAAAGACCTTTTCATAACAAAGATGGTCGCATTATTAAATCAAAATTTCAAAAAATAATAAATAACTTCTGTTTTCCATCGCTAACACTCTTTATTCGTAAATATTCTCAATTTGGAAGCAAAATTCAACCTTTATTTGGTTAAAAATTGATTTCTAAAAGTCTCAAAGTACAACAGAAATAATTGTTTGACTCCCGACCACTAAAATAATCGTTTATTAAGGTCCACACGCCAAACTGGATTCTTTGTTAAATAAGTGCCAACCTCTTTTCTGCTCAAGTAAGTGTTATTCTTCTTTCGTTTGTAAAATGCATTGCAGACAATATTGAGTTGCACATTTTTATTCAAATTTTCCAATAAAGTTCTCTATACATAAAACAAAACACAAATGTAAAGCCAATCCTCTTGTGCTTTGACTAAACACCAGGCCAGCCCTCCCCCTCCTTTGTGACCGCAGCTTCTCTAAACACGTCGTATATTTACACGTATGCAAAGTGAGGGCTATTAGCATTAGCCGTTAGCGCGGGGGAAGGGTGCGTTCTGTGAGGGGGGCAGATGGCACGCCTCCGACTCAGGGTCAAAGGTCAAGTACAAAAACAACCTCTGCAGACCCCCCCCCACACACACACACACATATTTACACACAGACAAACACATCGACTTTTGCTGCAGCGACACACGGCAAAACGTGAAAAACAGAACTACACTCATGTTAAAGCAAAACTAACAGTAGAACAGCCTTAATTTTTATTGAAATAAGGAAGTACAATCACATACAGAACATTTCACGTCGCAAAACATAAAGAACAGAGCCATGGTTTCTCAGGAGAGTTGTCTTGAGGCTCGGGAAATGTTGCAAGGCTGGTTCTTAAATTTTCTTCTTTCTTAATTTTTTTCTTTCTTAAAGTTAAAAAATAAATTATAAATTTTAATTCTTTCTCAGCACATGACAGGTTTTGAAGGTTGCGTATAGTTCATAGGACAATAATTGTTTAGATGCGATAAATCAAATAACTTGGTTCAGCCTCCCTCGAGACACAGTGAGCTAAAGCAGTGGTTCTTAGGGGCTCAGGACCCCAATGGAGGTCGCAAAATGATTTCCAGGGTCCCCAGATGATGGGAAAAATGTATACAATAGTGTTAAACAAGGCTTGACACCTTCAAATGCAGCGGTAAATGTAAATTCCTATTTGTCGGCCGATCAAAGTCATTTTTCTAGGTCTACATTCTCAAAATAAAATTCAACATAAGATACAAGGCTAATTTTTCACTTTGCGTGTCGCCTAATTTTTGTGTTTGGGGGTCACAAATGTGAACTATTGTTATTTTGGGGGTAGCAACTGAAAAAGTTTGAGAACCACTGAGCTAAAGTACAAAACATCATGTTTGGTCATTTGCAAAAACATTCCAGGTGCTCTTGAGGGCCCTCTGGTGGCTCGGGGCCCTGAGCAGCTCTGCTCGTTGGGCCGGCCCTGTATCTTTCAAAGCCAAAGGTCACATTTTGTTGTATTTATGTAAGTTTTGTCCATTTTGTCTTCTGTCTTCACCACATCACTGACTATGTTTTTGCACGCGCACCAAAAATCTGATTTCGGACATTATCAGATTAATAAAATGTCATGCAAACTGCTCCATCTGATGTGAGTCATCTGATTTGGTCTGATTTTTCACCCTGAGCAAGTTTTGACGAGGGAATGTTCGCAAAAAAGGGCGATCTGATGTGACGAAGACAAGAATGAAAGAGAAAATGTTAAAGATTGAAATATTTACTTTAAAATGAATTGTATTTTGTCTTCCAAACACAACATTTACTCTAAGAATCCACTGATTAACTGACGCATGTGTTTTTGATGATCAGATTTCTTTTGTGCTGTAAACACACACAAAAAACAGAACAAATTATTGACATTATTCTACTTTTCTGATTAATTCTGGTAAATGACTGATGTCTAACCATTCATAACTTTTCCTCGTACGTCTTTCCTTTGTCCGTTTGAGTTTCTCCTGTTTGAATATTAATTTGTGTCGCCAAAAGAAAAATCAGAAAACCCCGGGACCTTTTCGTTTGGTCGCTGTCAGACGGTTGAGTCGTAGCCGTCGCTAATGAGCTGTGTACGGCGTTAGCTTAGCCCTTTAGCGCTCGCATAAACATGTTTGTTTTGATCGGCTGAATTAAACAGAATCACCCTTTATCACATTCACAAAGACGGGAGGAAACAATGTTCTTTTTTCTTTCAGTTTTCATCCGCAGTGTTGGTGTTTATGAATGAAATTTAAAAAGGTTGTTGAAGAATGTAACTAGCGTCTGATGCTACCCTTGTGTCCACCAAATCTATCAATCATTTTATTTGTTTATATTTTTACCGGTGGAAAAAGTATTTGTTGCCTAAAGCGCCGAAGACACTTTGGTAAACTCATTTAACTAAACTGCAGTTAAGATAACGCTATTTAAATATTGGCTAAAAATATACAAATTATATCCAAGTTTAGTATTTTTTTTTAGCTTTTTAATTTTACTTCCTGGTTGTAAATGATGACATCACACTAGGACATTTCCATAGCAACCACACAGTACACTGGGCTAAAACCTTTTTATTTGATTTGATTTGACAAATAAAAATACATGTGAACACATTTATTTTGTTGAATTAACGTTTAGAGGGTCAAAAAAGTTTATATTTGTTTAAATTATCTATAACCTTTAGATGGAGTGAGATGAGTGTGTGATCTCCTCCTTGATTTTACTTCCTGTAATTTTCAACTGATTTTTCATCTTTTCTCCACAAACGGCAACTTGATTGGTGTCAAACCATAGTTTATATTTACAAGAGGTGTTAATACACTGAATAAAGTCAAATCATAAAAACCTGTCATCTGCACTTTAAGGTGATTATGTAAAGGTTTTGTGACAAAATGATACAAATTTCATTGCAGTTTGACATTTCTTTAGGTTTATAATTTTACTTCCTGGTGTGAAATCATGACGTCACACTAACCGTTACCTAGCAACCATGTTTTACACTGGACCAAAACTCCTCTGATGTCACAGAATTTTTTATTTGACAATTAAAAATACAAGAAAAGCACTTTATTTTGTTCTTCCTAGTGTGATGTCATCAATATGTTTTACTGTACTTCCTGTAATTTTCAACATATTTTTCAATTTTTTTTTACAAACTACATGATTGGTGTAAAACTGTAATTTATATCTACTCCACATATTATATACACCTGTCATACGCACTTTAAGTAAAAGTACACATAAATCATAAGACCAAAGTATGGAGTCTCTTCTGTCATAAAGTAATAAAATTTTATCCTTTTCACAAAAATCAGTGTCATTTCAACTTTGATTTTTTTTCTTAAATTAAGCAAAGTACCGGTAAACTAAACTTGTTAAGGCCCATATATCATTATTTTGGGGGGATTTTGAGTGATGTTAACAGGAAATTTGAAAAAATAAAAATAAAAAATCAATTATGGACAGGTATTAAATGATCAGTATCACAAAAACAATCATTATGATTGAAATAGTGGCAAAAATAGCAATTACATTGAAAGCAACTGGAAAAAGTGTTTTGCCTGAGATTTACACATGTTTCATCTTAGCTTAAGACGACGTTAAGAAAAGTAATTCTATTTAGGGATAGACACAAAAACCCACGTGTGATTATAAATTTGATATTAACTGCATAAATATTATCGAAATTGGTTGAAAATAATTGAATATAACAAAGGAAAAAAAATGGTCAAAACAATAAAATTTGCGGTTTTCCATGGTTTTGATGCTACATTTTGAGGACTTTTCCCATTAAAAATACAGTATTTAACTTTAAATGTTAATCGCTATGACAACGCTCCTAATTTCTCATCCTTTTGAAACCCATGGGTGCACATTTTACCACAAAAGGCACAGATTTAGAGGAATTAAGCAGATTTCTGTTTGTTTTTTCACGCCCAACAAACACAACGCTGACATTTCCAACATTCCACACCAAACACACGCGTCTCTAAATGTTTTCTGTGAATTTTGAGTCCACTTTCGCTTCTTGGCACTCGTCGGGAATCACACATCTTCACCTTTTGTTGCTTTGTCTTGGAGGCCTCAAACTGTAGCATCTGTTATTTGTGAACAATGCGATCGACGACGGCGCAGCGGAGCTATTAGCGCCTCTCGACCAATCGGGGCCCGGCAGCGGAATCATTAGGCGCCTCTCGGCCAATGGGAGACGAGCGCCGGAGCTCGGGGGGAGCGGGGCCTTTTTTACATGCACCTCACAGTCATTATGAGGCGCTGTTTCAGGGTCAGAGCTCAAAGACTGCGGCGCAAATATAACAAGGAAAAAGAAGCTAAAAACAGCAGCAGCAGCAGAAGGAGGAGGAGGAAAGCACAAAGAGCACTAATAAACACATAAAATACTATAGAAAAGACAGAGAATGTGTGTTTGAAAGTAGATGTTTTCAGTCTAGATCAAACCAAAACGAACAGGGAAAAGCTAAGGCGTTAATATTGGATTCATCTCAATTGAAATCGCAATTTGAGTTGGATCAATTAGAATTAGGGGCTGAAACAAACAATTATTTAAGTAGTCGACGAGTCAAATTATTATTTCTATTCTACATTGAGATTTTTTAAACACATTTTTAACCAAATAAAGGTTGAAAAGAGGCTTCTATATAGGGAATGTTTGTGAATAAAGAACATTATTGGTGAAAATCAGAAATAAAACTGTAAAAACAATAAGAGTTTACTGTGAAAAGGCAACATTTTGTTTTACTGTTTTTTTGGTTTATAACTATAGAAAGTAATCATAGTTGTATTTTGATAATCATAAAATACACAACAAAAGCTCTTTCGGCAACAGTATCATAAACTAAACAGTCAAAAATTTAAATAATTTCCAATTTTCATAAATAATACTATTGTATTCTCTATCTAGAATTATTATTACTATTTTTACCTTTATTTGGTTGATAATGTGTTTTAAAAATCTCAATGTAGAAAATGACACTTAATTTCAATTAGTTGACAAAAAATTACTAATAAACTAATAAATAAACAAAATAATCGTTTGTTACAGCCCTGTAGAAGTTAAGCAGGTGAGATCACAGCTTTACAAAACATGTGTGATGACAATTTCTCCTGTAAATTGCGGAAAAAAAAACCTGCTGAAGTCTGATAAAAAATATAAAAGTCTACTACTCTGCTGAATATTTACTTTGTATCTGACATCTAAAAAAAAAGTAGTTAAAGTCTATACGACAGATTCAAAATGACAGGAAGTAGAGCTGAGTTCTAAAACAGAATCCCTCTGTGATGTCATCAAAAAGCGACGAGCCGTTGAAAATACAGAGAAAATTTACAGACGACTGACACATTTTTGTAACAGTTTAAACCGTCATTCAACAAAATAAAGGTGTTATCAGGTATTATTATTTGTCAAATCATAACTATTGTGTAATTTATGAGGATTTGGGCCCTTGTTTTCAAAATGGTTGCTAGGTAACAGTTGTGGAATTACCTCTAACTGTGTCACAACCAGGAAGTAACATTATAAACTTTACGAAAACTGTCAAACTGGGGACAAATTGACAAAATGTTTAGTCAAATCTTAAATATAACCATGTTTACTACGTTTTAGTGAAATGTTATATAGACTTTAATGCAAAAACTCTTTATACAGATAAATAGTAGTAAACTGTATATTCATGTTAGATAAATATTTCTAACATGATTCAATCCAAAGTCTTCAATCGACTCACTCCATATCTTCTCATTTTGATGTTTTTCACAAATAAATCCTTTTAATCTGAATAAAGATTGTCTTTCTCTCCTTAAATGACACGTTTCTGAGTCCAAGTGTTGAGGAAATCAATTGTTGCGTGGCCGTTGTAGTGTCCTTTATCTCCAACTGCTGTTAGCAAACAGATGATATTTCAGATGATATTGACAGTTGATCGGAGCAAAACACAAGCTCCACGGACAAAAAATAGCCAAAGAAAAGCAAAAAAAACCAAACACATTTGATCAGTTTGTGTTGTTTTCATAAATCTGTCTCTTATTCACAGACTCCGATAAATAAATACAGCTCGAGGGTTAATACCGCTATGAAATGCAACACATTTCTGCTGAATTCTTTTAAAAGCGACGTAAAACACGACAGACGTTTGCGGCTTTAGAGTCCGCATCGACACACAGTTATCGGAGAGCGTGTCTGCACTATTTATTTGATTTGGATGAAAACCTTGATTTGAATGAAATGCTGCATATATAAATCCGATCGGCGGCTGAACAGAAGAGATCTGAGTGTTTTACCTTGACTCTGTCTGGTCTCAGGCAGCAGAAGAGACAGTTTTCATCCAGGGACCAGTCAGACACCTCCTCGGGCTCGCAATCTGAAACAAACAACAGGCTCCGGTCAAACTCACACAATCTGAGGCAGAACGCGGCAAAATCCTCATCCGTTAACGGACGAAGTAAACTGAGGATAATGTTCGCTCAGAGATGTCACGATATCAAATGCTAATGTTTCGAATATTGTGTGAAAAAAAAAGACAAAAATGTAACAATGATTGACGATTTTAAATACCAAACAAGTCGACATTTCTGTGCCAAGTCTGTGACCAGCTTTATGAAATCAAACTTTCTGAATAATAAAATAAAGTTAAAGCAGAACTATGTAACTTCAGCGACAGAGCTCCCCCTGCAGGCCTCTTGAAAATACACTGCTGGTGAAAAGATGGAAAAGCTTTTTTTTCTCTTTGATGAAACAAGGAAGTACAGCCACGTTTCATGTCTCCAAATATAAAAAAGAGCCAGTGTTCCGTATCTTAAGGCAGTTTTTTTCAACCTTTTTTTAGTTGTGGCACACGTTTTGGGTTTAAAAGCCACCACTGCACGCCACCTTCCACTAAAACATCACCAAAACAGACCATTAGGCAAAAAATGTTGTATATAATGAGGCAAATAATGTCTGCGGCACTGTCTAGTTCTTTACATTTGGTAATAGTGATGGTTTTGCGTTCTTTTTTGGTGAAAATGTTACTTAGAACACTTCAAAAAGGTACATTAGTTCATTAAATCCACATTCGTGAATCTCTGAACTCAAACTGGACATTTTCTCAAGGCACAGCTGGCAAAACCTGAAGGCGCACTAGTGTTCCCCGGCACTGGAGGAAAATCAAGGTCTTAAGGCGAGACACTACAAGCAAAACCCTTTTTGTCAATTTTATGTTGTTGTTTTTTTGTTAGTTTTCTCTCTCAACGTTCTCTCTTTTCATGTGAAATCAACACTTGTCCAATCTGCTCCTAAAGATGTTTTATTCTTCCATTGAATCCACTTCATCCATTGATTTCCCTGGGACATTGTAACTTCAACGGCCGTTTTCTTAAAATGCATTTTCTCCTCTAGAAACATAAAGATCAGCCTTAAAGTAGATCCTACACCAGACTGTACAATCTGGACTCAACAAGATTTTGATTTTGAACCATAATCATGTTCACTAAGTTTCACTAAAATGTGTCGTTGAACCTGTCATAAAGACTTGAACTAAACTGGACTAAAACAATCCTTCCTTCTCAGTCTTTAGTCAAAACACTGAGGCTGTGATTGTTAAAATAAATCGTGCTCCTCAGACGTTCTTATTTTATTGAAATCAAACATGCCTCACATTGTCCTGCAGTGTCTGAGCATATGTTCATTTTCTCCGAGGAGCAGGTGAACTCCTGCCGCTCCTGAGGGTCAGGGGTCAGAGGTCAGAGGTGAGTCGTGCCATTGTGACACCTCCATTATCGCTCAGAGGTTTCCCGTGCTCTCGCCCCCCGCCGCGAGCGTCATTACACGTGTTTGTCGACTCGCAATTGACACCAAGACAAAAGACGGGCAATTTTAAACGCCGTTTTTTCCATTAACGGGTAACAATGAGAAAAGCTTTATTTGTGACACATCGGGGGAAACTGCAGAAATCCATTTGTATTTAATTCACAAAGAGTAACATTTTATCGACTCAATTTTAGCTCAAGGTTTGTTTCATAAATTTACCTATAAAATGAAAATAGATTGAAAAAAAAACTGAATTATTTCCTAATAAGGGCCAGATTCAGTGGAGCTGCAGAGATGAATTGACCAATTGTGACTAGTCGACTAGAAAAAATGTATTCTGAACATTGTAATCATTATCTGGACTATGCAGACTCCAAAACACCTACGCAATGATCTTTTATAACAAAGACAGTGGCATTATTAAATCAAAATGTCAAAAAATAATTTAAAATTTTCCTTTTCTCATCAATAATACACTTATTTACACTCATTTTGTCCTGAAAAAGCTCAAAGCACGACTAAAATGTGAAAAAGCTGCCGATAACGCATATAAAAGTCTATAACTCTGACAAAAATGTTGTCTAAAAAAAGAAAATCAAGTAAACAGTTGTAGAAAACAGATGAACACGTCACATTTATCACTGACACAGACTTTGATCACACACAGTTGAACTCATTAGCTTTATCTCGTTAAACGACATGTTTCTGAGCCCAAGGAAATTAAATGTTGTGCCGCAGTTGATGTGTCCTTTATCTCCACCTGGTGTTAACAAGCTAGTTGAGCTCCGCACAGTCGGAGCAACAACGAGAAACTACTTTCAGTTTACATTTTGACACCAAAAGTTAATAAAACAAAAGCTCCAGGGACAAAGAAAGACATTTGATCAGTTTGCGCTGCCTATAATTCTGCCGCTCAACTTTTATTTGTTTAATAATCATTTCTAAACGTCTCAATGTTCAATAGAAATAATCACTGACCAATCGACTACTAAATAATCGTTAGTGACAGCCCAACAATAACTTCTCAAAGTGTTTTTAAGACACCATACTCTTCCTTGTACTTGAATAATATATTTTACAGTGTAACAGTCTTGACTTTATTTGTTGTAAATATAAATTAGAGTTTTACACCAATCACGTGGCCGTTTGAGAAGAAAGGTCTAAAATCTGTTGAAAATTACAGGAAGTGAAACAAAATAAAAGATGACGTCACACTAGGGACTCATTACATCCAAAGGTTGTGCATAATTTACACAGAATAAACACTTTTTTGTCCCTTTAAGCATTAATTCAACAGCATAAAGGTTCACACATAATTGTATCAGTCAAACAAAACAAAAAAATCTGAGACATTAGATGAGTTTCAAGGTCATTTCCTGATTTGATGTCATAATTTTACAACAGGAAGTAATATTATAAACAAAAAAACTAATAAAAAAGTTTAAAAATTTGTAAATTTTTAAGCAAAGTTATAAATATATTCATCAGTTTAGTTCATGCAATTTAGTTAAATGTGTAGTTCAACCTGTCATCTGTTTCACAAGTGACTAAAGCTTCATGTCGACGTTAAAGTTGGGCAATATTTAGAATTTTAGACAATATTGTGAAAGATATGCACAATTTGAATATCGAGTTCATTGTTAATAGCAAAAAACGCTACAAAAACAGCTGATTAGTAATGAAAAATGTCAAAAAGTGACACCGTAAATGTTGAAATAAAGGTAAAAAGGGATATTTCTGGACTTTATTTTGATTAATTTTCCAGTCATTTCACATTTGTCTGAGAATTAAACCTCAACTAAGACGTTTAAAGACATGTTTTCACACATTTCTGATAAATTTACATAATACCATCTGGATATAGTGACCGAAATACTCCCAAAAATATATAAAGAGACGTTCTTTTTTGTCAATATCACTCACCTTTAGTTGATAATATTAAAGCGCCTCTAACAGGTTGAAGTATAAACTTAACTAAAACGCAGTTAAGATAAATATATTTCAAATTCTGCTCAAATCTTTTCAAATTATACCCCAGTTTTGCCATTTTTTAGGGTTTTAATTTTACTTACTGATTGTAAATGATGACATCACACTAGGAAATCACCATAGCAAACATCCTGTACACTGGGCCAAAACTCCTCTAATGTTTATTCTACAAAGAAAAATACATGTGAACATCTTTATTTTGTTGAATCAATGTTTAAAGGGTCAAAAAAGTAGTCTCTTTTATGTAAATTATGCTTAACCTTTGTCTCCACAGTGTGATGTCATCAGTTTGTTTACTTCCTATCATTTTAACATATTTTTTTACTTTTCTCTGCAAACAGAGACCTGATTGGTGTAAAACTAGAATTTAGGTTTACATTGGGTATTAATACACTGAATAAAGTCAAAATTGGAAAATCATAAAAACGTGTCATACGCCCTTTAAAGGGCCCATGACAGGTTGGACGACTCATTTAACCAAAATGTAGTTCAGATAAACATATTTCAAAATTAGCTAAAATTCTTTACAAATTCTACACCGTTTTTGCAATTTTTAACTTTTTAATTTTACTTCCTGGGAAATTACCATAGCAACAACACTGTAAACTGGGCCAAAACTCATCTAATGTCACATTTTTTTGATTTGACAAATAAAAATAAATGTGAACACCTTTATTTTGTTGAATCAATGTTTAAAGGGTAAAAAAAAAGTAGTTTATTTTGTGTAAATTATGAGTAACCTTTGTCTCCCCAGTGTGATGTCATCAGTTTGTTTACTTCCTGTATTTTTCAACAGGTTTTTCAACTTTTTTCCACAAACAGTCACCTGATTGGTGTAAAACTATAATTAATATTTACAACAGATATTAATATACTAAATAAAGTCAAAATTAGAAAATCCTAAAAACATGTCATATGCACTTTAAACCATTTGAACAAGGGTTGAATTATAAGCAGCACAAACCCGTTTTTAACCCGGACGACTCTCTGTTGTGTGTAACTCGGAGCCGTGTTGGTCAAGCACCTGTTTCTCATTACCCATAAGCCACTTGAGGCACTTCACTTGGAGTATTCTCTCAGCCTCACACTCGTTGTCGTGTGCGAGGTGAGGTTAGTGTCTTGCTCGAGGGCACTTCAGCCTCCGCAACAAAAGAGGAGCGAGATCAAACCGTCGACCGCGCAGTGGTTTTTCACCCAATTTCCGTGTTTTTAGCGGATTAAAAACCACACTCGAGGAAAGCAACATCTTCGAAAACAAGCGCTAAACCGTGACAAATTCAGGGTTTTTAGAGGACAAGTTTCTGAACGTGAGAAATAAAGTGTCTCTTAAAGTGCGTACGACAGGTTTTTATGATTTTATTTGGGGTATTAATACGTGCTGTAAATATAAATTATAGTTCAACACCAATCAGGTCGCCGTTTGCAGAGAAAAACTGAAAAATCTGTTGAAAATTACAGGACAGAACCCAAGACAGTTTTGGTAAAGTTAATAATGTCACTTCCTGGTTGGACTTGAGCACAAATATGACATAGTTAGAGGTAATTCCACAACTGTTAACATAGCAACCAGGCTGTAAACAAGGGACAACATCCACATAAATTACACAATAGTTATGATTATACCTAATAACAACCTTATTTTGTTGAACGATTGTTTAAACTGTTGAGTTAGCTGCTGTAAATTGTCTCTGTATTTTCAATGGTGCGTCGCTTTTTGATGACATCACAGAGGGATTTCGTTTTAGAACTCTTTCTCTCTACTTTCGGTCATTTTAAACTTCTATTTTACAAAATGTCTTCACAAATTGCAACTTGAAGGAGTTTCTGAACAGGAGAAATAAAGTGTGTCTCTTAATGATGAGACAAATGTGCAAATTAACCACAAAAGTGCAAAAATATCACCTTTTACCTTTATTTGCAAGATTAAAACATAGGGAGGGACAACATCCACATAAATTACACAATAGTTACGATCTCTAACAACAACTTTATTTTGTCGAACGATGGTTTAAACTGTCAGAAAGTTGTGTCAGTCGTCTGTAAATCGTCTCTGTATTTCAATGGTACGTCGCCTTTTGATCACAGAGGGATTTCGTTTTAGAAGTCTCGCACTACTTCATTTACTACGTCATTTTAAACTTCTATTTTTCAAAATTTCTTCACAAACTGTAACTTGAAGGATGTAAGACCACCAAACTAAGTCATAATAAGAACATTTGACAACCTTCATATAGACTTTAACTGATTTGCTGTTTAAAATGTAGAAGCGTCATGATAACAAAATTCAGACGATGTTGTTACAAACATGTATTTAAATGTTTTAGTCGAGCTTTAATGATGAGACAAATGTGCAAATTAACCACAAAACTGCAAAAATATCACCTTTTGCCTTTATTTGCAAGATTAAAACATCACTTTTTCTTAATTTTTCACTTTAAATCCACTGTTTTCGTAGCATTTTCCACCATAAACCATGAACTCGATACTGCACATCTTCAAAACGGCACTCACAAACCAAGAAAAATTCAAGATTTTTGGAGGAGTTTCTGAGTCCCTTAAAGTGTGTACGACAGGTTTTTAGGATTTTACAATTTGCAGAGAAAAACTGAAAAATCTGTTGAAAATTACAGGACAGAACCCAAGACAGTTTTGGTAAAGTTAATAATGTCACTTCCTGGCTGGACTTGAGCACAAATATGTTTAATGTTAAATATTTTAGTTGAGCTTTAATGATGAGACGAATGTGCAAATTAACCAAAAAACTGCAAAAATATCACCTTTTACCTTTATTTGCAAGATTAAAACATCACTTTTTCTTCATTTCTTCATTCGTTTTTGTAGCATTTTCCACCACAAACGATGAACTCGACGCTCAAACCGTGCACATCTTCACTGACAAACCTTCTCACATTCGATCTGTACTGTACGCGTCTGATGTTGCGCTGCGTGCCTCTGTCATGTACGTGTGTGTAATGCATGACTGAAAATGACGTCCTTGATCCAGAAATATTCTAAAAATGCCTTAAGTTGGTGGGGGAGGGGTCACATGACTGGGAACGCCGCGCTGACCTCCTTTTCTCTGCAAAAGACACGGGAAAACTCACTCCCAGCCACAGAACACACCTCTTAAAGGTCCCATATTCTGCTCTTTTCCCCTTTACACAGTCTATTCTTAGGGCTTTGTTGATAAAATTTTGCGTTGTACAATATCCATAACATAACAGTTTCCAAAAAACACCCATTTCTTGGACTGGCCCCCCTCCTTGCAAAAGCAAACGGCTCACTCTGAGATCTGACCCCCCCGAACAGAGAGCAGCCTGCCCCCCCGCCCAACTCGTGACGAAGCCTAGAGCAGAGATAGTGCGCATGTGCTGTGTGCTCCGGTAAACAGCGATACACAAACACGGGAATAAACCTTTTATCTGTCCTGACGGTGCGTCGTGCTGAGTCCTACGTCCTGGATCTGACCTGGAGTTTGACGTGCTCCAGGGCCTCGACGACGGACGTTGCCGTTTGGTAAATAACAAGCTAACTCTTCTATCTGTCGTATCCATCGTGTAATTACTGTGTAGCATTAGCATTAGCTGTTTTTATTCTGCGGCTGCGCGCTTCCTGGAGGCGTGGCTTAAACACCGCGTCATCCTGGTGAAGCGCGTCATCTTAGTGAGGAGCCCCCGTCTGCTGCTCAGCCGAGGGGGACGGAAAAGACAGTTCTCTAGTGAAAACATGAGGGAATCAATCAAAAAACCACTTTGGGCACAACATACGAGGCCCAAATAGCACTGGAGGAAGGTTAAAACCTCTGAAAAGTCCATTTTGCATGTTATGGGACCTTTAATGCGGACGTTGCTCGGTTAATGGCGTGTTTTACCGCTCCGATGGCACAATTAGAGCGACTCGGTGAACGCTCTGCTCCGTCTAATCCAATCTTCTCGCGGCAACTCATTTAATTTCACTACGTCTACAAATATTAGGCCATTTTCAGCCGGGAAGACGTTGTTTTCTACTTCAGCGTCACTGTCCCGATGATTAAATTCCCGAATATCGCGCAAAACTTGAACAAAGTGGGAAAAATAATTGGAGAAATATCACTTTTCTCTTTAAATTGTTGCTATGTTGAGGGTGTTTTGTGTTATTTATCAGCTTGGCATGTAACAAGTCCAATATTTGACTGATGTATTGATATTTTTCCCATAATATCCGCTGCGCTCGATAATTTTCCTGGACTCACGCCGTGCATTGACGCAAACTTGAATCCAAGTGTGATTATCAATTATGTCTAGATTCTGAAGTAACACACCGCTAACAATTCTTTCTGTTGATTATTTTGGTAAATGTTCTTTAAATTTATGTCTTTAAATTGATGTTTTCAGTTGCTGGGGAGTTTAAACAGAGTAATGGTTTTATTATTGAGTGAATGTGCTTCAGAGTGGGCTATATTTAGACTTTTAAAAAACATTATCAGTGAAATAAAGGTTAAAATGCGGGACTGGAGGCTTCTAGATTGAGAATATTTATGAATAAAGCGTATTATTTATAAAAAATCAGCAATAACAACTTATTTTTTGATACTTTGATGTATTAATGATTTTCTAATTTTGACTTTATTCAGTGTATTAATACTTTGTGTAAATACATATTATAGTTCTACACCAATCAAGTCGCTATTTGTGGAGAAAAGTTGAAAAATCTGTTGAAAATTACAGAAGTAAACAAACTAATTTACTAATAATTTACACAAAATAAACTACTTTTTTGACATTTTAAACTTCGAGATGAAAGATGTTCACGTGTTTTTCTTTGTCAGATGAACAAAATCTGTCACATTTGATGAGTTTTGGCCAATGTACAGTGTGGTTGCTATGGTAATTTCCCAGTGTGATGTCATACTTTACAACCAGGAAGCAAAATTTAAACCTAAAAAACACCTAAACTGGGGTTAAATTTGTAAAGATTTTAGTAGAAATTTGAATATATTGCATTTTAGTTAGACGTGTATTTCGACCTGTCGTAGGCCCTTTAATGTCATGGTTTTGTAATAAAAAGGACGTGTGTTTGTTAACGATTAGTCGAACATAACTTTTTACAGTTGATTCTTTTTTATAGTCGACTCATCACGATTCGCTGATTAATCGCTAACACCTTTAAAGTGCCTCTGACAGTTTGGACCACTCATGTGACTAAAATACAGATAAGATAAATATATTTAAAGTTTTGCTAAAAATAATTATACATTTGATCATTTTTAGCTATTTTTTTTGTTTGTAATATCACTTCCTGGTTGTAAATGATGACATCACACTGGGAAAAACTCGGCTAAAACTCGGATAATAGCAGAGAATATTTTTGTCTGACAAATCGAAATATTCGCGAACACCTTTATTTAGTTGAATTAATGTTTTAAGGGTAAAATAAGTTTATTTTGGGTAAATTATGCATAACCTTTGGATGTAAAGAGTCTCCCTGGTGTGAATTTTTTACTTCCTGTACTTTTAAAAACTTTTCTCCACAAACCATGACTCGATTGGTGTAAAACAATATTTTTTATGCACAATACGTATTAATACACCAAATAAAAATCGTTCAAACCTGTCATACGCACTTTAAGTTTGCACAGAACGTAATCACAACGACAAGACCGGCACTGGTTGTAGTTTATGGAAATATCAAGTAAAATCCATGAAATTTGACACGAGGGCTGTACTCAGTATGTTTATCGATACAGAGATGTTTACTGTGATACTTTTAAACAACATAGATTAAAGATAAATTGCTAATAAAATAAAAACAAGTCTACGCCTGTGACTGCTGCATTAAAGCTGAATCTGCTGCTGAAATGCTTAAAGGTCCCATAACATGCAAAATGGACTTTTCAGAGGTTTTAACCTTCCTCCAGTGCTATTTGGGCCTCGTATGTTGTGCCCAAAGTGGTTTTTTGATTGATTCCCTCATGTTTTCTCTAGAGAACTGTCTTTTCCGTCCCTCTCTGAGCAGCAGACGGGGGCTCCTCACTAAGATGACGCGGTGTTTAAGCCACGCCTCCAGGAAGCGCGCAGCCGCAGAATAAACACAGCTAATGCTAATGCTACACAGTAATTACACAATGGATACGACAGATAGAAGAGTTAGCTTGTTATTTACCAAACGGTAACGTCTGTCGTCGAGGCCCTGGAGCACGTCAAACTCCAGGTCAGATCCAGGACGTAGGACTCAGCACGACGCACCGTCAGGACGAGAAAGGGTTTATTCCCGTGTTTGTGTATCGCTGTTTACCGGAGCACACGGTGCATGCGCATATCTCCGCTCTAGGCTTCGGCACGAGTTGGGCGGGGGAGGCAGCCTGCTCTCTGTTCGGGGGGGTCAGATCTCAGAGTGAGCCGTTTGCTTTTACAAGGAGGGGGGCCAGTCCAAGAAATGGGTGTTTTTTGTAAACTGTTATGTTATGGATATTACACAACGCAAAAATTTATCAACAAAGCCCTTAGAATAGACTGTGTAAAGGGGAAAAGAGCAGAATATGGGACATTTAATTATTCATAGGGCGATTGTATTCTTGTATATGTTAATGACACTGAACATGAAACTCCACTGCATTTTGTTCCTCTGCATAATCAAAACATCAATTTAGTTTTAACTTTGGTTTTAAAGGATATTCATGACGACACATTTGACTAAAACACAGTGGACATGATTGTATTTAAGATTTTACTAAACATTTTTCCTGTTTGTCCCCAGTTTGACAGTTTTAAGGTTTATGTCACTTCCTGGTTGAACATAAACACAAATATGACACAGTTTTTCTACAGCTGTTACCATAGCAACCAGACTGTAAACAAGGGACAAAATCCATTTAAATTACACAATAGTTATGATCTGCCAAATAATTATACCTGATAACACCTTTATTTTGTTGAATGACGGTTTAAACTGTCACAAAAGTGCGTCAGTTGTGTGTAAATTGTCTCAGTGGTGCGTCGCTTTTTGATGACATCACAGAGGGATTCCATTTTAGCTCTACTTCCTGTCATTTTAAACCTTTATTTTTCAAAATTTCTTCTCAAACTGCAACTTCACGGATGTAAAACTATAATAAATATTTACCACAGGTGCCCTCCCACCAAACTAAGTCAGAATTAGAAAATCGCGAGAACCTTCATTTTGATTTTAACTCCTCACTTTTAGACATTACAAACAGTAAATAAAGCTTGAACGACCACAATGAAAACACATCTTTTCATTCAATAATCCATCTCTGTCGTTCATTTTGGTTGTATGTTTTCTTCACTGATATTTTGAAACGAAACAAAACGAAAAAATATCTCCTTCCAAAAAAACTTCTTGATTAAAACAATAAAAATAACAATAAAAAAATACATTCTGACTTTCTGACTCTGACTTTATTCCATCAGCTCCGGAGCGAGTCTCGGACACTAAAGCCCTCGCTGCTTTGTACTTTGTTAAAAATGCTTTTCAAATCACGTTGTGCCCGAAGCCTCAGCCTCACACAAACATTTGTAAAGTGTAAGTGGCAAAGGAACTCCACAGGACGAAGAAAAGGGAGAGCGTCCTGAGCTCAGGCCTGGCCGTCATCACAGTCACAGTCGTAACGTTACGGACATCATTTATTTATTTATTCATTCTAGTTTTGCAGCTTATAGTGAACCAGAAATAGACTGTCGTAAACGGTGTTCGTGTTAATAATGCAGACCACGGCACGCCTGTCGTTATAATGACTAATCGACTTATCCTTAAAGTAATAGTAGCTGTAAATATATTTATTTTTGGGGGGTTTAAAATGTCATCATGTGCACATTTTGTTTGCATTTGTGGGAAATCTTTTGTGATTTTGATGTAGAACAGTACGATTTAAGCTTTAAACCAGGGATATTCAATTTAGGGCCCAGGGGCCAATTCAGGCCCTTCAAGGGACGTGATCCTGGTTTAGACCTGGTTTAGTCCTGGTTTAGACCTGGTTTAGACTTGGCTTAGTCCTGGTTTAGTCCTGGTTTAGACTTGGTTAAAACCTGGTTTAGTCCTGGTTTAGTCCTGGTTTAGTCCTGGTTAAAACCTGGTTTAGTCCTGGTTTAGACCTGGTTTAGTCCTGGTTTAGACCTGGTTTAGACCTGGTTTAGACTTGGTTAAAACCTGGTTTAGTCCTGGTTTAGTCCTGGTTTAGACTTGGTTAAAACCTGGTTTAGTCCTGGTTTAGTCCTGGTTTAGTCCTGGTTTAGTCCTGGTTTAGACCTGGTTTATCCCTGGTTTAGACTTGGTTAAAACCTGGTTTAGTCCTGGTTTAGTCCTGGTTTAGTCCTGGTTTAGACCTGGTTTAGTCCTGGTTTAGACTTGGTTAAAACCTGGTTTAGTCCTGGTTTAGTCCTGGTTTAGTCCTGGTTTAGTCCTGGTTTAGACCTGGTTTAGTCCTGGTTTAGACTTGGTTAAAACCTGGTTTAGTCCTGGTTTAGACCTGGTTTAGTCCTGGTTTAGAAAAACTAAACCAAAAAACTAAGTCATAATTATAAAATCATGAGAATGTGTAATATAGACTTTCAGTGAAATTAGTGGTTTATTTTTATTGTAACCATTAACGATGTGCAAGGAGCTAGCTATGGAACGCTAAAATGTAACAGCATTTTTTTTGTTTGTTTGTTTTTTACAGCAAAAGACCTTCAAGAGGAAACACTTGGAGAGAATTTCCGTCTCATCCCCGACTGAAACAACAGACCAAGGCAGACTTTCTTGCTGTTTCTCCAGAGTTCACCTGGTCCTGCTGCTGGACACTGAGAACACTCTCTTTTGTCCTGAGGGTTGCTACTCTCCTCAAACTGCCCTGACACACAATCGGCTGACTCTAAACCTGACAAATCCTCCCGCTAAAGCTGCACTGAGATCTTTGACTGAGACACAAAGCGACTGAGAAGTATCTATCTATCTATCTATCTATCTATCTATCTATCTATCTATCTATCTATCTATCTATCTATCTATCTATTGTAATCTCCTCCATCATTATCGCTCTTGGTGGTTTCTCCTCTTCGCTCTTCTTCTAGCCCCCTGTTTCCTGCAGCTCTAACCTCAACATCTTTCCACACATATTTTAGCTGTTCTTCCTCTGCACAAAAACCAAAATCAACTCAATCTGGAAACTTTATCCCCAAAACATCTGACATAAACTGCCCGAACGATGTGCACGACGTTGTGATGTGATGGTTGACTTACCTTGAAACAGAGTGATATCTTTGACTAGTCCAGGCCCAAACAAACCTTCCAAGATGCTTTCAAATCCTGCAACGACAAGAAACAGAACAATCATGAGTTTGACGTGTAAAGTGTAACAGGTGACGGACAGAGGGCTTGGATTGTGAATTAAACCGTCTTTTTGTCCTAAAATTATTGTCAAAACACAGAAAAATGAAGAGTGATTCTGAAAATTTACTGTAAAATTTATTTTCAAGATTCAAATACATCGTGAACGGAGTGGACTGGTCATCAAAACATAGCACTCATAACAAATGTTCACCAGTCACAGGAAGTTTCATGCTACAGTTCTTCTATTGCGTAGGTTAAGAATGGCATCTGATGTAAAAAAAATAAATAAATAATAATAATAAATTGTCAAAACCATAGACATATAAATTAATAGACACAACGCAGCTAGTCCGGGAACAAAATTTATTGTAAATTATGATTATTTTTTGTAGAATAAAGGGTAACACTTTATAATAACTCCACTTATTCATGCCTTAATAAAGCATGAACAAAGACTTAATTCATAATCAACAAATAGTTTATTAAGAATGATTCAGGATTAATAACTATTTAACAAATATTCTAACCCTAATTTCTAACACTTACCCTAACCTTAACCTTAATTAAGTAGTTACTAAGCCTGAATCATGTTTAATAAACCATATGTTCATTATTAATTAAGTCTTTGTTAATGCTTTATTAAGATAAAATAAAATGTAGCTATTATAAAGGGGTACAGAAAAAAGATTATTTAATACAGCGATCATTTTGTACATTGAGACATTTATTATTATTTTCTATATCTCTACATTATTATTTATTATTATTAACCAAATAAAGATTGAAATATGTAGACCAAAAGCTTTAGATATAAAGAATATTTAAAACTATAGCGTATTAATGATGAAATATCAGAAATGTCCAGAGATTTTGATTTAATAATGCCACTGTCTTTTTTCAAAAATGTCTTTTCGTTGGTGTTTTAGAGTCTGTGTACTGCAGATAACAATTACAAAATGCTCAAATAAATAAACTGAAATGAACAAATATCAAAATACAACTGACTATGATTATTTATAAGTCAGCTGGTCAAACGTAGTCAATTAATTGCTGTAGCCCTAAAATAAAGATGTAAAAAGCGAAAAACATGACAAAAATAAGCCCAAATTTGAATAGGTTTCGTCCTTTTTAAGCGTTTCTAAAGGACCGTAGGTTATTTGTGCACAAAGACTCGGGTATCACTTCTTCGAGCTCATAGTTTGAGACAAATGCAGCTTTAACGCCGCGCTCCGTGTCACTCTCTCCATATTAACTGTAAACACTGCACCGCTGTTGCCTGGAAACCACATACAGCGAAACATAAATATAATTCGACCCATCCCCCCAAAAACACACAATATTCCTTCACTACATTCATTATCGGCACAAAGAGGCAAAAAAAAAGACCAGCTCCGAGGGCAGGCACAAAGAAAGGTGTGTCCAAAGAGCAAAGACACAGCAAATATCTTGAGAAAAAGTGGAAAACGAAAAGCATAAATGGAGCGTTATTGGCAGCAAAATGCACTGTTTTTGTCATAAGAAAGCAGGTTTTTACAGATTCTCCACAGTTAACCTTATCTACATCAGTGTTTTTATACCTTTTTTGAGTCACAATAACACATTTTGAAGCATGAAATATTGTTGGCAAAACTATAGACAATAAACAATCACGTAGAAGCTAATTTATGCCACAGACACAAGTAAAATAACCTTAAAAACGATTCTAAATGAAAAAAACACAGATGAATAAATGGCAAAATGAAACATTTTAGTAATTAGTGAATCATACAAGTTATTTATCCAACTGTACACAGCTCAGATCTTATTGCAGTAAAGAAAAATAACAAAAAACTCCCACTAATCCAACAAAACCCAAACCAACCCAAACCCAAATTAAGCAAATATAGTAATTATAGTGAGAAGCCTAGAGTCACTGCACACATTTTTATTTAAAATTAACCAGAGCACCTATAAAAACATGATCAAATCAGCACTTAAGTAAAAAATGTAGTACATAATGTTGTGAATTATGTCCGTGTCACTGTCTAGTTCTTTAAATTTGGCAAAAGTGATTGTTTTGCTTTGTTTTGCGAGAGTTTGAATCAGTATTAGACTAAAAACAGCTCAAATCACAGACTTTTAAAGATATTTTACAAGTATTTTTACAGATGGACGAAGTGCTACTTTTGATATCACAAAACACGGGAACTTGAAACTGAGTGTTTTTGAGGCACAGAAAGAGAGAAAGAGACCTTGTAAACAGGATTAATTAACTTTTACTTCATTTGATGTATCAATACGTGTTGTAAATATAAAGCAGAAAAGTTGAAAAATCAGCTGAAATCAAGTGGAAGTAAAAACACATTGATGACGTCACACCAGGGGCTCACTCCAAAGGTTATGTATCATTTACACAAAACAAACAACTTTTTTTGAACTTTGAATGTTGATTCAACAAAATAAAGATGTTCTTTGTGAAATTTTAAAAATCTGTGACAATAGATGAGTTTTTGCCCCGTGTACAGTGCGGTTGCTATGGCAACTCTCCTAGCGATACCATCATTTACAATCAGGAAGGAAAATTACATATAAAATTACAAAAAAACAAAATGCAAAACAAAACAAAATATTTAGTAGCAATTTAAATATATCTATGCATAGTTCAACCTGTCACAGGCACCTTAGGTTTTTGATGAAAGAACAATGTATTATTCGTATAAAATGATTTTTTTGGTTCAAGATTTGCACAAGACAAAGTTTGTTTCTTTATTGAACACTGTGGTCTGGTACACGATCTGATGAAGCTCAAATGTATTCTGAAACTGCAGGAAAGGTCACATTTTGGGACTTTCTGTAATTTTCAACAGATCTTTTTCTCCAAAAATTACTACCTGATTGGTGTAAAACTAAAACAAAACTAATGTACAACAAGAAAATCGTTAAAACCTGTCATCCGCACTTTAAAGTCTATATGACAGATTCTCATGTTTTTCTAATTATGGCTTACTTTGGTGGGAGGGCACCTGTGCTAATCATTTATTGTAGTTTTACAATTGTCAATATGCAGTTTGTGAAGACATTTTGAAAAATAAAACTTTAAAGTCACAGGAAGTTGTGCTGAGTTCTAAAACAGAATCCCTCTGTGATGTCATCAAAAAGCGACGCGCCGTTGAAAATAAATAGACGGTTAACGCTCAACTGACACATTTTTAACGGACATTCAACAAAGTAAAAGGTGTTATCAATTACTATTATTTGTCAAATCATAACTATTGTGGAATTTATGTGGATTTTAGCCCTTGTTTACAGCCTGGTTGCTATGGTAACAGCTGTGGGATCACCTCTAATTATGTCATATTTGCTGTTCATGTTCAACCAGGAAGTGACATCTTAAACCTTGCAAAAACTGTCAAACTGGAGACAAACAGGCAAAATGTTTAGTAAAATCTTAAATATAATCATATTCTCGACTTTTTAGTGAAATGTGTCGTCTAAACTGAAGAAGAAGAAAGAAAAGGAAGAGTACATTTGATTCCGCGTTAGCCGATATTACCACGATTCAAACTTTGCAGACCCATGTCCTCGTTGCTCCTCCAAGGATCAAGCGCTTTCTGATCAACGCCTCTCTTTCGCCGCTCGATCCGCACATTTCCCAGCCGTTCATTCGTGCATTCGCTGGACTTGAACCGCTCTTCCTCCTCCTCTTCCCCCGCGCTCGCTCTCTTTCTCGGGCCTCATTATCCGCGGCGCTGCACTGGCTCGGCTCCAAAAACACATTAAGCGGAGAGTTATTCCTCAAAAACCTCAAAGTCCGGTCATGTGCGAGGTTCGGCGAGCGCCCCGTGCCTGGCTCTGCGCTGAACGGGCCTGGTTATAATTTGGTTTGTTGCGTCTCTACGTATGGATTTAACCCCCGTCGTTGAGTATTCAGGCGTTTTGACAGCGGGCCCGTGTTGTTTTCTCGAATCGGCGCGTCGGAAACTCCCCTCTGGAGCGCGCGGGAGCAGAGGATCCTCGCCCACACGCATGCACCGCGCAAAGTCGCCTCAAAACTAAACATGCAAAATTCATGCGCCGTACAAAGACTCCTTTGATAATCGGAAAATAAGAAGGTTCAAAGATTTTTTTTTTCCGCTCCTCGCGCATCTCTGCAGCTCCGATCGGTTTCAACAAGCACCCGATGAGTGGATGTGCAGCAGGGTTTTACAGCGAGAATCTGTAATTATTGTTTTATTTCATTATTCGACAGGCAAATGATGATTTCTATTGTACTTTTTGAATACATTTTTAACCAAATAAAGGTGATTAAACATTAATAGATAGAGAATATTTATGAATAAACTGTAATATTAACATTTGTAATATTAATTGGACATTTTTCTTCAATAATGTCACTGTTTTTGTTGTGTTTTAGAGTCTATTTAGTCCATATAACGATTGCGATGATCAAAATACGACTATGGGTATTTTGAGAGTCATATTTGATCATATATGCAAAACTGATTTTTTTTTGAGTATCCTGATAACAATATTCAAACAATATTATGTCACTCCAACAGAAATGTGTTAAAAAGTGTCTTTAAACGCATTAGTTGAGGTTTAATTATCAGAAAAAATGTGAAATGTCGGTAAAATTAATCACAAAAGTGCAGCAATATTACATTCTACCATTATTTGAACATGACTTTTATCATTTTTTATTAATAATCAGCTGTTTTTGTTGCAATTTTACTATAAACAATAAACTCGATATTAAAATTGTGCATATTTTCAAAACGGCATTCGATATTATTATACATTTCAATATTTTGCCCAGCTCTAATCAAAGCAAAAAGGTCCTGGGTTTGATTCCCTTTTTAAGTGGAATATTTTAAGTGTATATTAATCGTTAAAGGTCACAATAGAATCTTAAAGGTGCTGTACCTGAATTTGACCGACTCAAAAACGTGAAAAACAGAACTAGTTCATTCTACATTTGCACTGGTCCAAATGCACTGCTCAAATAAAACTTCCTAAGAGTTTGTGGCGCCTTTTTCGTCATTTATTTCATTTTGTCGAGATTTAATTAAAGGGAACTGTCAGCTGCTTTGGGTTCAACATAAAAATAAAGCTGTAACCCACTTATTTTCAGTCAAATCAAACATTCTGGGATGAATCAGGGTCAGTTTTCAAACCTAGAAATAAAAAAATTACCTTTAAATGAAAAAAATAATAGGACTTTTACATGGATTCCAATTGGATTTTTTATTTTATTATGAAATGAGTCACTTAGCTGTACTCTTTCATAAATTTACCAAAGAAAATCTAGGCAGAAAAGTGCTTTTAACAGGGCGTCTACAGGGGCGGACCTTGGAATTTGGGGGCCCAAGGCAAAACTAAGTCCAGGCCCCTCTCCATAAAGTGTGATTTTCTGTAATTTTCCTGTCGTGTTTCTTGAATTGTTCTTGAAGGAAGCTTTTGTTGTTTTTTTGTTTATCTTTACCGTGTTCTGGCTGGACAGGTTCATACATTTTCGGTGGTAAATGGACTATTGGAAAATTCTAATTCAAATCAAAAATCAATTTGAAACTTCTCCTGTAGTTTACTCACATACATGTAAGAAAAAATATTGCATATATTTGGGAAAATGGACAAAACCAAGTTTAAATTTTAGATAATATTTATTTATGATTTTAGGAAATGAAAACCACATGTGAGTGACATCAGAGCTGCTTTAAACACATTTATTATTGTATTTTACATTATGTTTTAGGAAATTATGACAGACTCTTTGCATTTTTGATAAAGGAACAATCCAGATTTATGGGTTTTACTGGAAAAATACTCACAGAAATGTTGAGCCCATAATAATTTTTATTTTACCTAGAGATATATTGGATACTATTCCATAAATTAGATTCTTTTTAAGCTAAAATACAATTTTAAGGCTAGAAAATTGTATTTGTACCTGTATATCTACCCTGGAAATGCAATTGTGTTTTTGTGCCTTTTTCCAACACAAACACTTAAAACCAGTAGAATTTAGATCTAATGTGCGCGAATCATTGAAAAATTGAACTTTTTGCCTCCAGTCACCTCCATCCTGGAATTTTGATGACGTCACATTTTAAAGGGTCTATACCTCAAACCATATTTGTTGTTGGTGCATCTTCCATCTGATTTAAATACATGGTTTTCATTTTTCATTACATGTCGTATTTTATTGACTATTCAGCTTTATTTGGGGAGATCCCAGTTGGGGGCCCAAGGTAAGAGTTGCCAAACGGTAGCTCCGCCCCTGTCAGTGCAGCGTGAATGTGAGTAATTTAAGAGTTAGAATATGCAGATTAAACATTATATCCGTTCTCCACAGCGCGGCCGTCTCTCGTGTTTGTCTTTAAACCGCGATCAGAGCCGGCCTGATCTGCTTTTATTCCAAACACGAGCTCAGGGAAAACCGCGGCCACGACTCGGAATAAATGTGTCGGAAAAACCCGCGACGTCCCCCAACGCCACCGAGCGCCGGCCGCCTCCGAGGTGCTCAAAAATTCATTCCAGCGCGAGGGAAGGAAAACAGCACTTTGAACATCTGCAGAGCGGGTTTGAGAGAGGAATGTGACTTCAAAATAATGTGATTCAAGGAGCTCTTCAACCAAACAGTCGAGAAAAAAGAGGAAATATTAAAGTGCCATGACCTCGGGAGGAGAAAACAGGACTAAAACAAGTTGAATTCACATTTTTTTTACACTTTTCTGATCGTTTCCCATGAGAATCTATAAAGTATTTGGATTATAATTAGGATTAAACCAGGAATAGGTCCAGATTAAGGTTGAAAGTGGTTCAAAATTCAATATATGAATGATTATGCTGCAAAACATATAAAAACACACGCAAATAATATGTATTATTTTAGATTTTTGAATGAATTTTGACATTTTAGATGGAAATGAATGATTAAACTGCACCATATTCACATATTTCATTAGATTTTAGAGCAGATTAAAGACTAGGGCTGCATAATTAAGTGTAGTAAATAATCGTATTTTGTAATAGTTTTATGGACAATACACTCGAAAACACATACGAAAGATGTTTTAGGACAAAAACAGCGGTGTTATTAAACAAAAATGTAATAAAAGAATAAACAATATGTGATTTTAACCAACAATACACTTCATTTGTAAATATTCTCTGTCTAGAAGTCTTTAATTAAGATATTTCAACCTTTATTTGGTTAAAAATGTGTTTAAACAGTGTCATTGTTCAATAGAAATCATAGTTTTAATTTTTGACTGATAAATAATTGTTCGTCTCAGCTCCATAAGACATTTGATTCCCTATTTTCTTACCCACTGCAGCCTAATGGATTGAAAATTGTGAAAATATACACTTTCCAGAACACTTTTGGTACCTGTTCTAATGGCACTGGAGTCAAACACTCTAAATATAGTGCACTGTGGACATTAATAATTGAGCAGGAGCCTCAGAGCCGCCCTGATCAAATCAATACCTCATTAAGACTAACAGACTTCAGAGGGACAGGAAGTGTGACACGAACAACAGGGGGACAACGCCAGGAAGTGAGACGGGACAGAGAGGACACGAGCAACAGGGGGACAACACCAGGAAGTGAGACGGGGTTACATGTTTTAACCAAGCACTCTAATATAAAGTCAATATCACGTTTTGAACATTCACATTTCTTTAGCCTAGCATTAGCCTACAGTTTAGCATTAGCTTACAGATTAGCATCAGCAATATTTACACAGATTTTTTTCAGCAGGAACAGTCTAGAGTCGAAACTTGTAACATTCAACTGGAAAATAATCGACCGCAGCATTTCCAAACAGGAAGTAAAATGTCCAAACAGGAAGTAAAATGTCCAAACAGGAAGTGTCACCATACTATTCGTCCCGGAAATACGATTCGTCCGGAAGTGTACTTGCAAGCATGCGCAGTACAGAATAAAGTATAAAATATTTTTTTACGGTGGTGTTCTTTTTATATTATGTAAAGTTCCAATCTTTGTATTTATTCTATACAAGGAAATACCCTTTTTATATTTATTTATCACTTTTGAAGTGTTAAACCGCAGGCGTTCGCTACGCAGTTGTGTAGTTCAAGGAAATGGAAAGATATACGAATATAAAAAAATATTTTGATTCTTCAGATTTGTTTAGATACTTTAAGGAAAAAAATATTAGAAACATTTATGAAGAGCTGCAGCTCTGAGCATGTGCATCGATGACGTCAAAGTCAGAGGGAGATTTAAATTTTAAATCGCCTCTGATTTTGTTTCGTACAGGTCGTTATATAAATCTTATTCCATATAAATAGAGCAGATAAAAGATAAAAAGTTATCTTAATAAATTTTCTAATATTTTTCCTTAAAGTATCTAAACAAATCTGAACAATCGAATTAATTTTTTATATTCGTATATCTTTCCATTTCCTTGAATGCATCACTACACAACTGCGTAGCGAACGCCTGCGGTTTAACACTTCAAAAGTGATAAATAAATATAAAAAGGGTATTTCCTTGTATAGAATAAATACAAAGATTGGAACTTTACATAATATAAAAAGAAACCGTAAAAAAAAAAAAAATATATATACTTTATTTCGTACTGCGCATGCTTGCAATAGCACTTCCGGACGAATCGTATTTCCGGGACGAATAGTATGGTGACAGGAAGTAAAATGTCCAAACAGGAAGTAAAATATCCAAACAGGAAGTAAAATGTCCAAACAGGATATAGAATCATAAACACCAACAAAATGAATCAACTAAAGGGAAAACTTGTTAAATATAAATTGGCTGATAAGAATTTTCAGATATAAACAAACAAAACAAAAATGCTCCTTAACAAAAAGCATGTCTGACCTGCTCATACTGACGAACAATAGTGTTTTTTAATCACAAAATGGACGACTACAAACGTTCAGAGCATGTTTTTGAGGATTTTCCCATAAAGTCACATGACCCTCGGCGCAGACAGAACACAAGAGTCGCTTTAATCTATTCTCTTCACATTATGGAGCGCACATTTAAAGGGGATTTTCAAATCTACAAATGTGCCATGAACAAACTTCTCACGTGGCCCAGGCTTTTTGTTCAGCCCTATTTTTCCATGACTTTATATTTATCAAAAAAGCTAATATTATAAATGTTTTGGATGACGATGAAACAAGATGTCGTGAAGCCAAAATTGAACTGAAAAGCACAATTAATTTAACATATTCTGTCAAAATCTAACACGAGCTAAATGTTTTTGACACTTTGACGCTTTTTGTCTCATAGTAATCCAGTTTTTGTCCCTTTTTGTCCAGTTATTTTCACTTTGTCACTTTTGTTCAGTTGTTTTTGTTGCTTTTAGTTGCGTTTATGTCACTTTAAGTTGCATTTTAGTGTGTTTTGGTCATGGTTTTGTCACTTTAAGACACGTTTTTGTCTCATAATAATCCAGTTTTTGTCCCTTTTTGTCCAGTTATTTTCACTTTGTCACTTTTGTTCAGTTGTTTTTGTTGCTTTTAGTTGCGTTTATGCCGCTTTAAGTCACATTTTAGTTGCTTTTAGTCACGTTTTTGATGCTTAAAGAGAAGTTTTTGTCACTTTAAGACACGTTTTTGTCTCATAATAACATACAAATCAATGTTAAATAAGAATAAATAAAAGGACAATATTGTTATTTTTCTATATTTTTTCATTGTTTACCTCGTATTTTTCAATAACAACGACTAGTCTATTCACATGAGTCCTTCATCTCTCTGCAAATGTGACCTTCCCCTTTAATTATAACGCTCACTCTTTCACTTTTCATCTAAATATCCTCCTTTTTTATCAAATCTACGGCAAAAATCTACCAAAACCAACGCTAAACTCTGTCACATTTTCGTGTTTTTGCGTTTAGAAAAGAATACGATTAAAAACGATAAAGTGCGACGCATCAAAAGCAGGTTCTAGATGCTTCTTCTCAGCAGGTTTCGGCGGAAAAAGTGGCGTGTTTTCCGTGGCAGGGGCGCGCTTTGAAAGAACAAATACGAGAATAAAAGCTTGTTTACTAAAAGTCGGTGGCACCTCTGGCATGTGCATTAATAAAGTCAATACAAAGAGTAAAGCGAGAGAAATGTGAGGACTAACAACAACACGATGAGCTGAATAATAAATAACGCTATAAAAATATGGAAAAGTAAATGCATTAGACTCAAATGAGACGAAGCTGTCACCATTTGGGAAAAGTATATAATTGTTTTAATAATGGGATTCTTTTGTTTTTGTCACTTTTAGTCATGTTTTTGTCACTTAAAGACATATTTTCGTCGCATAACAATCAAGTTTTTGTGGTTTTTAGTCGGGTTTTTGTGACTTTAAGTCTTTTTATTGACAGCTTAAGACATGTTAGTCACATTCATGGCACTTTAGGATGTATTTTGTCTGTTTTTAAAATTGTTTAATTGTGATTTTTCTGACCAGTTTTGTGATTATATCTGCGATTTATGTTTTAATAATGGGATTCTTTTGTTTTTGTCACGTTTAGTCATGTTTTTGTCACATAATCATCAAGTTTTTGTGGCTTTTAGTCAGGGTTTTGTGGCTTCTTTAAGTCTTGTTTTTATTGAAAGCTTAAGACCCGTTAGTCACATTCTTGGCGCTTTAGGACGTATTTTGTCTTGTTTTTTATTATTTATTTACAATTTTTCTGACCAATACTGTGATTAGATTTGCAATTTATGTTTTAATAATGTGATTCTTTTGTTTTTATCACGTTTAGTCGTGTTTTTGTCACATAATAATCAAGTTTTTGTGGCTTTAAGTCTTGTTTTTATTGAAAGCTTAAGACACGTTAGTCACATTCTTGTCGCTTTAAGGACGTATTTTGTCTTGTTTTTTTATTATTTATTTACGATTTTTCTGATGAATACCGTGATTACATTTGCAATTTATGTTTTAATAATGTGATTCATTTGTTTTTGTCACTTTTAGTCATGTTTTTGTCACTTAAAGACATATTTTCGTTGCATAATAATCAAGTTTTTGTGGTTTTTAGTCAGGTTTTTGTGGCTTCAAGTCTTGTTTTTATTGAAAGCTTAAGACATGTTAATCACATTCTTGGCGCTTTAGGACGTATTTTGTCTTGTTTTTTTATTATTTATTTACGATTTTTCTGACCAATACTGTGAATAGATTTGCGATTTATGTTTTAATAATGTGATTCTTTTGTTTTTGTCACGTTTATTGGCTTTAAGTCTTGTTTTTATTGAAAGCTTCAGACACGTTAGTCACATTCTTGGCACTTGTGGACATGTTTTGTCTGTTTTTTTTAATTATTTAATTGCAATTTTTCTGACCAATACTGTGATTAGATTTACGATTTATGGTTTAATAATGGGATTCTTTTGTTTTAGTCACTTTTAGTCAAGTTTTGTCACTTTTAGTCCTGTTTTTGTCACTTAAAGACATATTTTCGTTGCATAATAATCAAGTTTTTGTGGCTTCAAGTCTTGTTTTTGACACATAAGACATTTTAATCACATTCTTGGCGCTTTAGGATGTGTTTTGTCTCGTTTTTAGGGATTTGGGGAAAGTATTTAATTGCGATTTTTCTGACCAATGCTGTTATTAGAGTTGCGATTTATATTTTAATAATGGGATTCTTTTGTTTCCCTCACTTTTAGTCATGTTTCCCTCACTTTTAGTCATGTTTTCGTCACTTTTAGTCATGTTTTTGTCACTTAAAGACATATTTTCGTTGCATAATAATCAAGTTTTTGTGGCTTTAAGTCTTGTTTTTGACACATAAGACATTTTAGTCACATTCTTGGCACTTTTGTCACTTAAAGACAAAACATGACATGAAGTCGATTTGGA
Organism: Rhinogobius similis; assembly: GCA_019453435.1. NCBI lineage: Eukaryota > Metazoa > Chordata > Actinopteri > Gobiiformes > Gobiidae > Rhinogobius > Rhinogobius similis. The sequence continues at coordinate 9,353,109 of CM033622.1, read as the reverse complement.
CCTGGTTTAGTTCCGGCTAAGTTCTGTCAAGACCAATTCTACATCTTAAAGTGTGTCCGACAGGTTTTTATGATTTTCTAATGCTGACTTTATTTGGTGCATTAATACCTGTTGTAAATATAAATTATAGTTTTACACCAATCAAGAAGCCATTTGTGGAGAAAAATTGAAAAATATGTTGAAAATCACAGGAAGTAAACGATCTGATGACATCCCACTGGGGAGACAAAGGTTATGTATAATTTACATAAAAGAAACTACTTTTTTCAACATTGAGTCAATAAAATAAAGGTGTTCACTTGTATTTTTCTTTGTCAAATAAAAAATCTGTGAAATTAGATGAGTTTTGGTCCAGTGTACAGGATGTTTCTTGGTCATTTCCTACTGTGATGTCATCATTTACAACCAGGAAGTGAAATTAAAAAGCTAAAAAATTGCTAAACTGGGATACAATTTGTACAGTATTTTAGCAAACTTTGAAATATATTTACCTGAACTGCATTTTAGAGTTGTACAACCCGTCAGAGGCACTTTAAGGCAAACTTTATTGTCAAATTTATTCTCTGCATTTGCGCTTCAAATGAAATAAACACTGCAAATTTATTTAAGTACTTTCAAAAGTTTTAAAGACGTGACATAAACGACTTGATTAGTTTTTAATTTAAAACCGTTCGAGTGATCAAAACATTGTTAGTCACTAAAAATGTCGCTGCTGTTTTAATTAAACTGTATTTTTACTTTTGTATTCGACTGTCAATCTCTGGTGCAATGGCACGAATCTAACTGTGAATCAATTAATCTGATGGACGTCAAACACCGATCCAAACTTTTTTCAAGGTTTGGCTGCGCAATTAATAACCTTTTAATCGTGATGACAATTATAACTCCGATCAGTTTGAAAAATGAAAAATAATTCTGTTTACGACAATCAAAACTTGGAGAAAAGCCATTCGTCTACAGTAACTTTTAAAACAAGAACAACAAACTAAAACTAAAACTCGATCACATAAAAAGTATATTATTCACATTTTTGAGAGTATAATTAAAGTTAATTTTGACTTAATTCAGTGTATTAATACCTGATGTAAACATAAATTACAGTTTTACACCAATCAGGTCGGTGTTTGTGGAGAAAAGTCGAAAAATATGTTTAAAATGACAGGAAGTAAACGTTAATTCGACAAAACAAAAGGTGTTCTCATGTTTTTTTGTCAAATAAAATCTGTGACAGGAGTTTTTTGGAGTTTAGAGGAGTTTTGGCCCAGTGTTCAGGATGTTTTCTTGCTAATTTCCTTGTGTGATGTCATCATTTACAACCAGAAAGTAAAAAAAAAAAAAAAAAAAAAGTGCACATGACAGGTTGTTATGATTTTCTAATTTTGACTTTATTCAGTGCATTAATACCTGTTGTAAATATAAATGATAGTTTTATACCAATCAGGTCGCTGTTTGTGGAGAAAAATCTGTTGAAAATTACAGGAAGTAAACAAACTGATGACATCACACTGGGGAGACAAACTTTATACACGATTTACACAAAATAAACTACTTTTTTGACCATTTAAACACGAATTCAACTAAATAATTAAGTTCAAACGTATTTTTATTTGTCGGGTAAAAGAATTTTTGACATTAGATGAGTTTTAGCCCAGTTTACAGTGTGGTTGCTATGGTAATTTCCTAGTGTGATGTCATTATTTACAACCAGGAAGTGAAATTAAAACTTATAAAACTGTTAAACCGGGATAACATTTGTAAAGAATTTTAGCAAAACTTGAAATATATTTATCTTAACTGCATTTTAGGTAAATGAGTGTCCAACCTGTCATGGGCACTTTAACTGTTTCTAATCATGAATTCAGTTATTACCAAGCCAATAATCTATAAATAAAAACAATCAGGTCATCCTCACTTTAAATTTGAATAATTAATAATCGGTTGTTTAATTATATTTTACATTTTAATCAAAGTTAGCATTAGCTGTGATTAGCTTAGCCAACTGCTGCTGTGTCAGAGAGCCCATTGCTTTAGTTTTGTAGTTCATCATTAAGAAATCTGCAAAAATATGAAGGTTAAAGCTGCAACAATTAATCGAAATAATTGTGACTGGTTGACAATAAATAATACTAAAACACAAAAGAAAAGACGTTATTAAAGCTAAATGTCAACAAATAACAATAAAAAGTAAAGATTTTCAACAATAATACACTTTTCATGTAAATATTCTGTGTCTAGAAGCTTCAGTCGCCATAGTTCATCTTTATTTTGCCGATAATGTATTTAAAACGTCAACGGAAATAATCAAAAGTTAAAGTAATGACGAGTTAAAGCCCTAATGGAGAGAGTTTTGGTCAAATCAACACTTTCTTTCTCGTGTGTCTTTGACGAGTGACTCAGACCATTCAAACACTCAACGCGTCATTGTCGGAGAGGAATTTAGTGTATTTTTGGACGTCTCTGCTTGGACACTGAACCAGGAAATGAACGAGGACAAGAAACTATGTCCTGCGCTCTGATTGGACGATCCAGTTCTATAATTACATCAATGAGCAGCACACAATCCCTGGAGTCGTTGTGCAAAGAATACTCAAGTCAAAGTACAAAAAAGCTCTTAAACAAGCTAAAAGTAGACGTAAAAGCATTTAGTGAAGAAATGTTGATAATTTTTGGTCAATTTGGTGCAATTCATGTCAGTTTCCTAACTTTGGACGTCTCTGCTTGGACACTGAACCAGGAAGTGAACGAGGACAAGAAACTACGCCCTGCGCTCTGATTGGACGATTCAGTTCTATAATTACAACAGAGAGTAGCACACAATCCCTGGAGTCGTTGTGCAAAAGAATAGTCCACTAAAAGTTAAAAAAAAAAGCTCTTAAACAAGCTAAAAGTAGTGAAGAAACATTGATAATTTTTGGTCAATTTGATGCAATTCATGTCAGTTTTCTAACTTTTCTAGTGATGTTTGTGTTTAAAGTGTTTACTCAAAGCCGGGACTTGAAAGTTAACAATCAAAACAATAAAAATGTACTTTCTATTTTTCAGTCCAGTTTAAAAATGTAACAGAAAGAACAGATTCCTGCTCTTAAATGGTGAAGTAAAAGTAAACACTATCTATTGTAATAAAAGTGTATCTGACAAGTTAAACTTCACATTTCACTAAAATGTAGTAAACATGATTATATTTAAGGTTTTAGAAACATTTTGCCCATTTGTCCCCAGTTTGACAGTTTTTGTAAAGTTCATAATGTCACTTCCTGGTTGGACATGACATATTTACCACAGGTGCCCTCCCACCAAATTAAGTCATAGTTAGAAAAGCATTAAAACCCGTCACATTCACTTTAAGTAAAATACAAATAACAAAAAATGTAATACTTTATTTTTACTTTTATACTTGGTTATTTTCCATCACTGAAGATTGGCTGATGAATTGTTGCAGTTAGAAGTGGACAATATTTCGACATTTAGATAATATTGTGAAAATAAGCTAAATTTGAATATTGAGTTTATCATTTATAATAAAAATGCTACAAAAAGAGATGATTATACAGAAAAATGAAAAGTGTATATGCTGTTTGTCTATGATGATGAACAAATGTAAATATGCTGGATTATAGCTACAGAAGAACACAAATAAAATGTTAAAAAGTACATTTTTTTGGTTGGTAATCACATGTTTGGTTTGAGTTTAGCCACAGTTTGAGTTGCACTTTTGTGATTAATTTAAAGACATTTCACATTTGTCTGAGAATTACATCTCAACAAATATGTTTAAAGTGCACATGACAGGTTGAAGTACTAATTTTACTAAAACACTGTTAAGATAATCATATTTAAGATTCTGCTAAAGAATCACATTTTAGGTTTAATTTTTTTTTACTTCCTGGTTGTAAATCATGACACCACACCAGGAAATTCTGCTACTGTTACCTAGCAACCATGTTATATACACTGGGTCAAAACTCTCCTAATGTCACAGAAACTACTATTTGACAAATAAAAATCAAGGGGAACACCTTTACTTTGCTGAGTTAATGTTTAAATGATCAGAAAAATGTAGTTTATGGTTGTAAACTGTCCCTTGTGTGACGTCATCGTGTTTTAAGATAAAATAAGATTATGCAAGCGAGAGAGGAGCATAACATGCGGGTGAGGGAAGCCCTTAACACAAGGGATGCAAAAAAAACTTTGGGACACTGTTAAAGACATAACGGACCTTAAATCAAATATAGGCACCCTGCATGTTCTGAATGAATATGAGAAGGCCAATGAGCTTAATCTTTTCTATAAAAGAATCTGGGACTCTGCTCTACTTCCTGTAAAATTCAACACATTTTTTTCACTTCTTTCTTCACAAACGGACACTTGATTGGTGTAATACTATAATTTATATTTAAAACAGGTTTCATTCCACCAAATAAAGTCAAAACTGGAAAATCATACAAACCTGTCCTAGGCACTTTAAAGGAATTTTAACACATTTCTATTGAATTTACATAATATCGTAAATTTGAAACTCCAAAAAAACATTGAAATATAATAGATTTTGTCAATATTACCCAGTTTAAGCTGAAACTCAACTTAAAATCTGCAAATAATATGCTCTTGTTCTAATTAAAATCAAGATTGTACTGTTTAATCCCACTGGACCCGTGTCTTTCCCGTTACCATGGACACCACACTGAACGCCGTATTATTAAATCCTGTTTTCTGTTGCACGCGATGGATTTTTGGCGCTGCGAGCCGCTCTTTGACTCGGAGCATATTCCGGGACGAGATGGGGGGAGGTAACTAGGTCGAGCGTCGTGATTGGCCGCTTGGTCGAGCCCGAACATGAAACGTGCAGTGATGGTTTGAATGTACAGCGGCGCAGATGAAGCGTGCAGAAGATGACGGCTAATGCAAATGTACATGTTCTCCGGGGGCGCAATTTGGGCTGCGCTGCACTGCACGGCATCCTGGGTAACGCTCCGGCGGGTCTGAGCGGATGTAAACGCCAAAATATCAAAGCACATTCAGGGCAGAGTGCGGATGACGGAGGGGTTTGTTGAAATGAGGTGTGGGTTTGTTTGCGGTGATTAAGACGAATGTGTGGATTAATGACTGTGTTTTGTTTTTGCACGAGTTTTTAACAAGAAAAATATGGAAATGATGTGGCGTTTAATTTAAAGAAACAAATGGAATCAGGTTTTTAAATGACCATGTTTAATCCAGGACTAATCTAGATCCAAACCAGGTCTAAACCAGGTCTAACCAAGGACTAAACCAGATCTAAAACAAAACAAAACCAAGTCAAACCAAGGACTAAATCAGGTCTAAACCAGGTCTAACCAAGGTCTAAATCAGGTCTAAACCAAACCAAAACCAGGTCAAGCCAAGAACTAAAACAGGTCCAAACCAAGTCTAAACCAAACCAAAACCAGGTCAAACTAAGGACTAAATCAGGTCCAAACCAGGTCTAAACCAAAACAAAACCAGGTCAAACCAACCAACCAACCAACCAACCAATCAAACTAAATCAGGTCTAAACCAGTACTAAACCCGGTCTTAATCAAGTCTACTGTAAACCAGGTCTAAACTAGGACTAAACCAGGTCTAAGTCAGGTCTAAACCTGGTCCTAACCAGGTCCAACCGAGTACTAAATATGGTTTGAACCAAAACTAAGCCAGGTCTAAACCAGAACAAAACAAAGACTAACCAAGGTTTAAACCAGGTCTAAAGAGACTCCATAAGATGCTAAACTGATTTTAAGAAACTCTGAAAGACACTGACCACTGCAAACAGAAAAACTATCCACAAGAGCACGAGTTGGACTAAACCAGGACTAAACCAGTCGCTGCAACCATTAATCGACTGATCGTGACTAGTCGACTATTAAATAATTACAATATTTTGATAATCGTGATCATTATCTGGGCAATACAGATTCTAAAACATTAAAAAGACCTTTTATGACAAAAACAGTGTCACTGATAAATCAAAATGTTAAAAAAGAATAAAATCTTTCTGTTGTAAATATTCAAGTTCCTATGTTTGTGAATTTTGATCACTGACAAAGGCAATAAACTGATTCTGATTCTGATATTCCCTATCTAGGAGACTTAAGTCACATTTTTCAACCTTCATTTGGTAAAAATGTATTCAAAACGTTTCAATGTACAATAGAATAAAATAATACTGACCACTGCAGGCGTAAAACTATCAACAAGCGCAAGAACCAGGACTAAATGAGGACAAAACCAGGTCTAAACCAGGTCTGAAGCACCTCTGATCACTGCAGAGAAGGAAAACCCCACAGCGGCTGCAGTTTCATATCTGTTCCGACCTACTTTCTCCATCAAAACGATCAAACTTGTCCAAATTACATCACTCCGGTGCCTTTCCCCGTTTCAAAATGGAGGCCGATTGTCCGCAGAAGAAGCTCAAACTCTGTAGACGAGTGAGTTTTCTGCCTCTGACGTCACGGCGAGAGGAGCGGGCGCAGAATCAGTCCAATTACTTCCTCATTATCTCGTTATTTCATTAGAGGCTGCAGCAGGAAACGGCAGAGCGCTGGATCCACGCGGCTTCCTGTCCGTGACACCTGCATCGCTCAAACCTCTGTGCGGCAGACGAGGCAGGTCCGAACCACGGCCCTGCGGCTTTCTGCTGAACCGGCCCAATTACGATCAATCAATCAACTGGATTCACGGGGCGCAATTCATGCAAAAAGCAATTCAAGGTGCTTAATGACAATGGTTTAAAGGAGCACTGTGCAGGGGGAGGGAATGAAACTAGAGCTGTTTTTGTGAAATCGCAGTATCGTGATTGACTGTTTGTGTCTGTTCAAACACACTTTTTCTCCTGTTGTTTAGCCTCTGAAGCCTCTGAGCAGATGACTTTATTTACCTCTTAAAGGCCAGAGCTGCACGATTAAACCAAATCCACACAAAATCACAATTTTAATGGATGTAATTGCATCTCAAAGGCTGCAATTTTTGAAGTGCAATAATTTCTTCCACAAACAACAAAATGGTCTTGTTTTAATTTGAATAAAAACTGCTGGCACTGTAGTTTGGATTTGTACAAACATGTTCTGAAACAAGTGACAAAAACACAACCAAAAGCGATAAAAATAAGTTCTAAAGCGTCAAAAATGCGCCAACAAACAACAAACGCAGCTCAATGCACCAAAATGTGACTAAAAGCGACAAAAACGTGACTAAAAGTGACCAAGACGTGTTTAAATATGAAGAAACACAACTAAACATGACAAAAACACTGCTAAACACATCAAAATTGTGTTTAAAATGTGAATTTGAACAGAATCCTCTTAAAACATAAATCTAATCACAGCCGCACTGGTCAGAAAAATCACAATTAAACATTTTTCCTAAATCGTGCAGCTCTATTAAAGACAACAGAAAAATACAAAATGAACATGAATCGTGACAAATCTAAATCATGATCTGGACCCTAGAAAATCGTGATCATTTTTGCCATATCGCCCAGCTCTATCAGAAACATTGGATTCTCCTGAAGATGGAATAAAACCAAGCAATCTCCTGCAGACAAGCAACAAACCTTGCACTTTTTGTGCAACAACAGCTCCTTTAACCAGAGAAATCAAACACTGACCTTCACCAAATGAGCACATTTACAACATTTGCATCACAAAAGACAACAACAAACGTGAATTGTTTCCATCGACGCGTTCCCTGGATACGAGAGCCACCTGTTTGTTCCGTGCCATGACACTGTTAATCCTGCAGAGGGCGCATCGTATGTACAATCTGTTTGTTCAGTTGCACTTTCCTTATTATTTACCTGTTCGGAACTGAATTGGCAACAGCATTTTCAACAGTTACACCCAAAATACTAAACATGTTGTGAGACAGACTTGATTTTAATACATTGAGACTGAATTTAGGTGTGGTGTCACTTAAAAAGTCAGATAAATGCTACTTTTTTTGAACGTTTCATGATTGAATTGTGGCTCTCCGCTTGGTCTGTTTTTCAATACGTGTCCCTCGATGGAAAATGTTAGGACACTCCTGCCTTAAGTCACAACTAATTATGTACTCAGACCCGTAGCACAGGCCGATATGGACAAAATGTAATGTCTACATAGATTTTGGGGGATAAAATGTGAATAATGTGCTAAAATGTACATGTAAATGTCTTGTCGAGGTAAAAGTGTCGCACAAAACACGAGTGGACAATAAAATTAACCCCAAAAGTGTAGAAATATCACTTTATTCTCTTGTTTGGGAGATTAAACTGGACATTTCTGTCATTCTTAGCCGTCATTTTCGATAGTTTTGATTACAGACGATGCACTCGTTGAACTTAATTAAGAAAATCTCCAAAACAACACTTGGTCAAAGACACAATGACAGTGGCACTAAAGCAGAGCAGGAATCAAACGTGCAACTTTTATCTCTCACTATCTTTGTAATATTGTTCATTTTTGTTAACTGAAACTACTTATTGTCAGTGTTTTATCCTTCGATCATTTGCAAAACTGTTTTAAAAATAGTAAAATGTGAAAAAACTACAGTGTTGCCTGCGCTTCATTGGCTTCAGAAATAAAAAAAAGTCTCCAAAACGTCAAATTTCGACAATTACATCCACAAATACGACAATTAGATCCAAATGAGTGCTTGGTTGGGGTTTTAATTGTCAAATCTAACACTTGTGGTGGTTTTGCAGCGCCGGGAGAGAGCGAGGTGTGGGAACAGAGCGCTAACAAGACTCAAAATGAAAGCAATTAAAACGCAATAAGAGAAACAGGCGGGGGCCGATTATTAGAGGTATTACGGTACGGCTCTGGTAATGGGCCTGTTCTTTGATTTTGTGCCAATTAACACATCATTTAGACAGAAAACTGCAGAAAACAGAGGCACGACTCCAGCGCATGTGGAGATCTGAAAACGAACCAAAACGTAACAGTTCATTTAGAGCCGAGAATGAACAATTAATAAGACTGAGAGCAGAGAGAAGGCTATTTTTTTTGTTTGCTTTCATGTGGAATAACAAACGTGTCCGATTTGCTCTTAAAGATGTTTTATTATTCAATTTAATCCACTTCATCCATAGATTTCTCTGGGACATTGTAACTTCAAAGGACGTTTTCTTAAAATGCATTTTTCTCCCTCGAAATAAAGATCAGCCTTAAAGTAGATCCTACACCAAACTGTACAATCTTGGACCTAAAAACATTCAGCTGAATCATACAAAAGGATTCGTCAATATTTAATTCTAATCCTGTTTTATCATAGTTTTAAGTCTAAAAAAATGAGGTGAAATTTGAATTTTTAGTTTCCTCGAGAAACTAAATAAGAAATCAAAAGAAATTTAAACGGGTGCTGTTCATTTTTCATAATTAAATTTCCCAAAAATGTGTTTTTAACCATGAGATTGTTGTTGTAATTATTACCTCAGCAAAAACACACCTGCAGCTGTGTTTAGCTTCATTCGCACTTGTTTGATCAGGGTTCCCACACTTTGCTTTTCCAGGACTTTTCCAGGACTTTTAAGTTTTGTAATCACGACATTAATTGGTGGGTTTAAGGTTGTTTTTTTCCCTCTTTGAAAACCCAACTGTCCTTTTTATTTACTGTGATGACGGCACTAACAGTCTCTTTAAATTTGATATTCAATGTAGGTTTAGTTTTGGGTTTAGTCACAATTTTGATTTGATGAATCTTGACGAGAAAACATGGACCAGGACTAATCTTTTGTCTAAACCACAGCTTATACATATCATTTCGCGACAGATTTCTTCCCAGGTTTAGTCATCGTTTATGTTTTCAATGTAAGTAAAGACAATAACGTTGTCGTGATCACAGACAGCAGTGACTGAAGCGGCTCCCATCGACTGTCAACTTCACTTTGTCAGATTTTCTCCACAAATCCTATTACAGAAGCTCAGCACCAAAAACAAAACAGACCTAAAAACAAACCCAAACAGCGCTGGCTTATTTAGCGCCAAAACCATTTAGCGCTCTTCAGTGTCAAAAAGAGTATGATACGCACTAAAAGGTCAAATTTAAAGCATTTTCAAGCACTTTTCCCAAAATTCAACGTAGTAAAATTGAAGCGTTTTCAAGGATTTCAAGCACTCGTACCAACCCAGCATTTTACTGTTTTGGAAGCGAGAAACGACAAGCAAAACTAAATTAGATTTCTCTGGGACATTGTAACTTCAAAGGCCGTTTTCTGGAAAAATGTACTTTTCTCCCACAGAGACTTAAAAATTAACCCTTGATATAGCTCCAACACACTTGTACTTAACTAGATTTTGACAGATCACACAGAAGTATTTGTTGATATCTAATTCCAAGTCTAAAGTTTTAACTCCAAAAAAATTGGCAACATTTGAATTTCTACACCAATTTTCAGAAAAATCTAGTTCACTCAATAATAAATAATACGTCCAAACCATTTTCTGTGTCTAAAATGTCAACAAAACCAATCTAGAAATTTAAATTTGATTTCATTGTCCATTTTTCTTATAGATATGTACCAAATATGTACTTTTTTTCCCATTTTTACACATAAAATACCTAAATTTTAACATGAAAAACTTGCTTGATGAAAAACTTGCCATACATTTTTTTTCTTACATTGATGCGCGTAAACCACATGACAGGTTTGAAACAGATATCATCAAATTTAAGATTTTTTCCTATTCACCTCCTCCTCAAAATCGCATCAAGACGACGAGGAAAAAGAGTGATACTTCTTTTTTTTTTTTATCTCATCGCCAAGCCTTAGCAACAACAGTTTTGAAGGTCGCTTGGCATAATATGTCATTCAAATTATAAAATAAAAAAATCAGGAGACCTCCACCTCGCTCTTTACTGTCTTTATTAGAGTCTAGTGAAGCACTCGTCTTAGAAAACCCATTGAAATCTGCGCATAATTAAAAAGCGAGGGTCAAAAAGGCGCCCAAAGGTGAGAACATGAGGGGAAAAAAAGAGAAAAAAACACACTCACAATTTCATCCGACATTCTGCTGCTTGTCAAAGACCTTGTTTCGTTTTTGAATACATTTTTTTCCTTTTTGCCCTGCATTTTTTGAAGTGTGTTCGACCCTTGCATTAAAACGTCTTTGGCTCATTGAAGCTGAAGTGCTCGTGTTTCTAAGGCACATGTTCCAGTTCGTACGGGGCTTTCATCGAGCTGAAGGTCACCCAAATGAATGGACTGGTTTAAATAAGACGTGGGAGTTTTGTCGGTGGACGAGTTTTTCAAAAGCCTTCTGTTTGGTGGATAACAGCAGCGTTCAATGGTCTGCGCTAAAAAGAGGTCGAATCGAGTTCAAAAACTGTGGGCGCTTCGTGGAGTTTGAGGTCTGAAGATGGAATCCAGCCGAAGCAAGGAACTTTAATCTATGACTGTAGCTAATGATTATTGTATTGGACGGCTAGCCAAACGGTAATGTTCATGGTGTATTGAGACTTTTTGAAATGCATCTTTATTCAATTAAAGGTTGACATTTGGAGACTGAAGGCTTCTAGAGAGAGAAATTCATAAAAAGGTCTTTCCGGATCTGTACTTATGATGATGATTATCAAAGTACGATTAGGATTTATTTTTATAGTCGACAAGTCAAGATCAGTTGATTATTTTTCCATCTGATAAGTAGCTCAGCAGGTCAGTGTGTGAGGTTGGTGGTTAGATTCCCACTATCACTGTAAGCGGTCTCACTGTGATGTGTCTGAGTGAACGTCACGCTCTAAAGTCAATGGAGTTGTACCGGTTAGCTGAGGCTAGCGCTACATGCTAGCTGTATTTTTGTGGAATTTGCAGTCCACAAATTGTCAAATGTTTGCGATTACAGATTATCACATGTTTGTTTACTGTCTGTCACTTTGTGTTTACTGTCGGCCACATGTTTGTGTTTACTGTTGGTCACATTTTTGTTTACTGTTGGTCACATTTTTGTTTACTGTTGGTCACATGTTTGTGTTTACTGTCGGCCACATGTTTGTGTTTACTGTTCGTCACATTTTTGTTTACTGTTGGTCACATTTTTGTTTACTGTTGGTCACATGTTTGTGTTTACTGTTGGTCACATTTTTGTTTACTGTTGGTCACATGTTTGTGTTTACTGTTGGTCACATTTGTTTACTGTCGCTCAAATGGTTGCGTTTACTGTTGGTCACATTTTTGTTTATGGTCAGTCACATCTTTGTGTTTACTGTTGGTCACATACTTGTTCATTGTTAGTCACATGTTTGTGATTAAGTGTTTGTTTACTCTGGGCACATTTTTGTGTTTACTGTTGATCACATTTGTTTACTATCGCTCAAATGGTTGCGTTTACTGTTGGTCACATGTTTTGCGGTTACTTGGTCACATGTTTGTTTACGGTCGGCCACATGATTGCGTTTACTGTCCGTCACATGTTTGTGTTTACTATCAGTCACATGATTGTATTTACTGTCGGTCACATGTTTATATTTACTGTTGGCCGCATGTTTATGTTAACTGTCGGCCGCATATTTGTGTTTACTGTCAGTCACATGTTTACTGTACTGGTGGTCAAATAGTTGTTTATGGTCGTCACATGTTTGTATTTCCTGTCGGTCACATCGTGTTTTATGGTTGGTCACATGATTGTTTACTGTCGGTCACGTGTTTGTTTACTGTTGGTCACATGTTTGCGTTTATTGTTGGTCACATGCAACCTTTTCCAGATGCTGTTAATTGCCTCAAATGTTGCACAGTATGGCATTAAATCAGGTCTGTGGAGAGGCGGCCCTGCTGATCATAAGAACGCATGATTTTTTTGTTTTTAGTACGAAATGTTATTAAAAAAAAAAAAAAAAAGATATTAATGCAAAATTTCAAATAATGTATGTTTTATCAAGGTATTTGTGCTCGATAAAAACAAGTTACTCAGTTAAATAAATCTTAACGGCGACAAACAAAAACGATTTCAATCAATTTAATCAAGCGAAGCGCCAATGAAAGAGCAAACAAACAAAGCGTGCGTCTTGTCGGTCGAATCACAATCATAATCAGGTCCGAGTTTTTTCACGTAACAGTAAACGCCGTTCTGTTCCGTTCCTCTGTCCGTGCGGATTCTCCAAACACTTAACCTTCAGTCGCACAAACGAGAAACTTCACTCACATGGCAGGTCCTCGTCTTGCCCAAGGACAAAAAACAGCATTGCGGTGAAAGGCAATAATTCAACCTGCAACCTTGCACAGAAGTATCCCTCCATTTACTCGTTTTATTGATGTTTGATGTTTATTCTAGTTGTGCATAAACGGCTTAAGTGCTGCTGGTTGAATGTGACGGTGCTGTGCATTGAGCTGGACCTGATGCACACAATATAAGAGTCTAAATACACTCAAGGGTCCTTTGTGTTTATTATCAATGGTTTAGAGCAAGACGCTGCAGGTGGAGAGGAAAAAAACGCACATTTACAGATATCCATTTGAGAGTTTTGTAGTTTAATTACATTTTTTCTTTAAATTTTTTACTTTTATCCACATCTGATATAAGGAAACTATAAGCTGTAACCCACTTATTTTCTGTCAAATCAAACGTTCTGGGACGAATTAGAGTCAGTTTTTACTCCAAAAGCACAAATTTAAAAATTACACTAAAATTAAAAAAAAAATACACCTGGACTTTTTAACTTTATTGTTAAGTAGATTCAGCTTTGGAAGAGGAATTGTCAAAACCAACAAAAGCCAAAAGTGTCAATCAGACAAAATCTACAGACACAGCTTCACTTCTTCATAAATTTCACAAAGAAAATGTAGTTGGACTTTAAAGTCTGATATTCCTCTTTGCAGAGTTTGTTTCAGTGGAATCAGAGTAAATCAGCGTGTATGTTTGTATTTTTCTATTGTCTTTAACAGAGCTGCACGATTTAGGAAAAATATCTACTTGTGATTTTTCTGACCAGTGAGATTGTGATTAGATTTGCGATTTATGTTTTAATAATAGATTCTGTCCAAATTCACATTTTAAGCACAATTTTATCGTTTTAAGTCGCGTTTTTGTCACGTTCAGTTGTGTTTGTCATATTTAGACGCATCTTTGTCACTTGCAGTTGCAACTTTGAGGTTTTTAGTCGTGTTTTTGTCGCTTTTAGTTGCGTTTTGGTGCATTAAGTCGTGTTTGTTATTTTGTAGGTGCGTTCTTGTCGCTTTTGAACACATTTTTATTTCTTTTGGTCGCGCTTTTGTCGCTTGTTTCAGAACATGTTTGTACAAATCCAAACTACAGTGTGAGCAGTTTTTATTCAAATCAAAGCAAGACATTTTATTGTTTGTGGAAGAAATTATTGCACTTCAAAAATTGCACCTTTGTGATTTGCTAATTGCATTAATTCCACTCCATTAACTTGTGATTTTGTGTGGATTTGGTTTAATTGTGCAGCTCTGGCCTTTAAGAGGTAAATAAAGTCATCTGCTCAGAGGCTTCAGAGGCTAAACAACAGGAGAAGGAGTGTTTGAACAGACAGCTGCATTAAAGACACAAACAATGAATCATGGCATTTTATATTTGTCTTTTTTTTTTCTTTTTAAAAGTCAAGTTAATGTGTATAGAGGGGGAAAAAATATATATATATCTAGTGTAAGTCCACAAAATATTACATAGATTTACTACTATTTTGTGTTAAAAGTTTTACTTATTTGTCTGAAAAAAATAAATAAATAATGGTCTTTCTCTAAATATCAATGGGTAGATTTGGTTTGGTCCTGGTCTAGTCTTGGTTTAGTCCTGTTCTAGTCTTGGTTTAGTCCTGGTCTAGTCTTGGTTTAGTCCTGTTCTAGTCTTGGTTTAGTCCTGGTCTAGTCTTGGTTTAGTCCTGTTCTAGTCTTGGTTTAGTCCTGATCTAGTCTTGGTTTAGTCCTGTTCTAGTCTTGGTTTAGTCCTGGTCTAGTCTTGGTTTAGTCCTGGTCTAGTCTTGGTTTAGTCCTGTTCTAGTCTTGGTTTAGTCCTGATCTAGTCTTGGTTTAGTCCTTGTCTAGTCTTGGTTTGGTCCTGGTCTAGTCTTGGTTTAGTCCTGGTCTAGTCTTGGTTTAGTCCTGATCTAGTCTTGGTTTAGTCCTGGTCTAGTCTTGGTTTAGTCCTGTTCTAGTCTTGGTTTAGTCCTGGTCTAGTCTTGGTTTAGTCCTGATCTAGTCTTGGTTTAGTCCTGGTCTAGTCTTGGTTTAGTCCTGTTCTAGTCTTGGTTTAGTCCTGATCTAGTCTTGGTTTAGTCCTGATCTAGTCTTGGTTTAGTCCTGTTCTAGTCTTGGTTTAGTCCTGATCTAGTCTTGGTTTAGTCCTTGTCTAATCTTGGTTTGGTCCTGGTCTAGTCTTGGTTTAGTCCTGTTCTAGTCTTGGTTTAGTCCTGATCTAGTCTTGGTTTAGTCCTGGTCTAGTCTTGGTTTAGTCCTGATCTAGTCTTGGTTTAGTCCTGGTCTAGTCTTGGTTTAGTCCTGTTCTAGTCTTGGTTTAGTCCTGATCTAGTCTTGGTTTAGTCCTGGTCCTGTCTTGGTTTAGTCCTTGTCTAGTCTTGGTTTAGTCCTGTTCTAGTCTTGGTTTAGTCCTGTTCTAGTCTTGGTTTAGTCCTGGTCTAGTCTTGGTTTAGTCCTGTTCTAGTCTTGGTTTAGTCCTGGTCTAGTCTTGCTTTAGTCCTGGTCTAGTCTTGGTTTAGTTCAAGATTTAATCCCAGTTTAGTCCTGGTCTAGTCTTGGTTTAGTCCTGGTCTAATCTTGCTTTAGTCCTGGTCTAGTCTTGGTTTAGTCCTGGTCTAGTCTTGCTTTAGTCCTGGTCTAGTCTTGGTTTAGTTCAAGATTTAATCCCAGTTTAGTCCTGGTCTAGTCTTGGTTTAGTCCTGGTCTAGTCTTGGTTTAGTTCAAGATTTAATCCCAGTTTAGTCCTGGTCTAGTCTTGGTTTAGTCCTGGTCTAATCTTGCTTTAGTCCTGGTCTAGTCTTGGTTTAGTCCTGGTCTAGTCTTGGTTTAGTCCTGGTCTAGTCTTGCTTTAGTCCTGGTCTAGTCTTGCTTTAGTTCAAGATTTAATCCCAGTTTAGACCTGGTCTAGTCTTGGTTTAGTCCTGGTCTAGTCTTGGTTTAGTCCTGGTCTAATCTTGGTTTGGTCCTGGTCCTGTCTTGCTTTAGTCCTGGTCTAGTCTTGGTTTGGTCCTGGTCCTGTCTTGCTTTAGTCCTGGTCTAGTCTTGGTTTAGTCCTGGTCTAGTCTTGGTTTAGTCCTGGTCTAGTCTTGGTTTAGTTCTGGTCTAGTCTTGGTTTAGTCCTGGTCCTGTCTTGCTTTAGTCCTGGTCTAGTCTTGGTTTGGTCCTGGTCCTGTCTTGGTTTAGTCCTGGTCTAGTCTTGGTTTAGTCCTGGTCTAGTCTTGGTTTAGTCCTGGTCTAGTCTTGGTTTAGTCCTGGTCTAGTCTTAGTTTAGTCCTGGTCTAGTCTTGGTTTAGTCCTGGTCTAGTCTTGGTTTAGTCCTGGTCTAGTCTTGGTTTAGTCCTGGTCTAGTCTTGGTTTAGTCCTGGTCTAGTCTTAGTTTAGTCCTGGTCTAGTCTAGGTTTGGTCCTTGTTTAGTCTTAGTTTAGTCCTGGTCTAGTCTTGGTTTGGTCCTGGTCCTGTCTTGCTTTAGTCCTGGTCTAGTCTTGGTTTAGTCCTGGTCTAGTCTTGGTTTAGTCCTGGTCTAGTCTTGGTTTAGTCCTGGTCTAGTCTTGGTTTAGTCCTGGTCCTGTCTTGCTTTAGTCCTGGTCTAGTCTTGGTTTGGTCCTGGTCCTGTCTTGCTTTAGTCCTGGTTCTGTCTTGGTTTAGTCCTGGTTTAGTCTTGGTTTAGTTCTGGTTCTGTCTTGGTTTAGTCCTGGTTTAGTCTTGGTTTAGTTCTGGTCCTGTCCTGGTTTAGTCCTGGTCTAGTCTTGGTTTAGTTCAAGATTTAATCCCAGTTTAGACCTGGTTTAGTCTTGGTTTAATCCCGGTCCTGTCTTGGTTTAGTCCTGGTCTAGTCTTGGTTTAGTTCAGGATTCAGTCCCAGTTTTGATGTGGATTGTGTGAACTCACCTAATTTGTTTCACTAAAACTTAATTTGTCAAACATCATTTTAACCCATCGCAGGTTTTGAAATCCTTTTAAATCTGCTCCTTTGTTTGCTTTCATTGTCGTTCTCATTACACGTGTCGTCGCGCCTCTTCAGAAACAGCGCTGCCTTTTGGGAATTAAAAAAAAACAAAACAAAAAACATAGCGATGTGAGCTAACTCGTCGCCGTGGAAACCGTAACAACAGCGTTTGTTAAAGACCAGCGAGAGAAAACTATTATGGCGCCCGCAATTTGGCTTAATTAATAATGATTAGAGCAGGGTTGGACTGTTTACCGGAGCGCAGGGACGGATCAGAGATTAACTCAGAAAAATCAATGAGTTTTGATACAAGACAAAGGAAAGAAAGAAATCATGGAAGAAAAACAGATTCAGCTTGTGTTCAATGCTGCGCAAAATGTTCATAAATAAATTAAAGCTGCATTACTACATTTTTAAATAAACAGAAAGAGAAAGTATGTGTGTTTGAATGTATATAACTAGTTTCCAGCTGTAATATTATTCATATGCAGGAATTTTCAGGCGTGTAAACGGCTTTAGAACAGCTTTTTTCAGACGGAAAAGTGAAATTAGAGTGGACCACCAAGTGCAGCCAATCAGAGCGCGGCTTACTTAACTTCACATTTATGAGGGATAAAATATGTTATACTAATAAAAAGCTAACTGAGACTTTTACAACATACCCCTGCAGGAAAAAACAAATGTTATAATTTACAAGAATAAATGTGGGTATTCCAGCTTTAATAAGAAGCCAATACAACAATTAAAGGAGCTATACCTGACTTTTTTTTCCTTCTAGTTCAGGAAAACAACTCCACAACAATGTATTGTAAAATAGCTTTTAGAGGTTTAAAGATTTTGTTGACTGAGAACCAGATGGAAGCAACTGATACGGACAGACGTTTTATCCAATCAGACTCGTTGTGGACTAAGTGGGCGGGGTTAAAAAGTGTGAAACATGATTTTTCTTGTACAAGGACAAGAAAGAAGAATTTAAGGGAGTTTTGGGTTCAATTCCTTGCCTGATTTTATTTAGGTTTGTATCACCTTCTAAAGAAAGGCTAATCAACTTAAGGCCTGCGGGCCAAATCAGGCCCTTCAAGGGACATGATGCGGCCCTTAACCCAGCTTTCAAAAATATAGAAAATATGTAATCTCTTGTTATTGGTTTAGACCTGGTTTAATCCTGGTTTAGATCCATTTTAGTCCTGATTTAAGTCCCGGTTTAGCCCCGATTTTAGACCTGTTTTAGATCCGCTTTAGTCCTGGTTTGAGTACCGGTTTAGTCACCACTTTAGACCTGGTTTAGTCCTGGTTTAGTCTTGGTTGTTAAAGCCTGTTACGCGTTTTTCATTTTTCAAAAGCGTTGGACACGTTTCTGACCCGAGGACAAAACCATCTGAAAAATCTGACTCTCTGTGAAATAAAGTTGAATATCCCTGCTCTAAATGTCAGTAAAAAGTGTTTATCGTAACATTCTGACTGTTGTGTGTCATGTGACTGTTACAACTTAGGCTTGTTGTTAGGCTCCTTTAAGCGTAACGTAAAATGGACAATCAGCCTTTTTCTGTGAACTGTGGAAAAAAAGAACATTAAGAGCCTTTCTGAGTTCACAATAGGGCTGTAGTCGACTAAAGAAGTTCTCAGTCGACAAAATACCTGCCTAAATTAGTCCACTAAAAGGGGGCGTGGCAAAAATATATCTAAACTCTGAAGTATCTCCGTGTATCTGACCCAAACTGCACTCAAAAGACCAAAACTGAACAACAGAAATAACAATTTACACAGAAAAGCAGTGTATTTATTTGTTTACTCCCAAATCTTCTGCTGACTCACTCCACATCTTCCCGTTTTTGCCACATAAATTTGTTAAATGCAAATAAAATGATTAGTCGACTAATAAAAAGGTTGGTCGACTAAGACACCATCGTCCGATTAATCGACCAAACAACTAAAGAACTACAGCCCTAGTTCACAAAGTTCAGAAGTCACCACTAAACTTAAGTGCGGCCTAAAAAATATCTAAACTGTACGTTCCTGTAATGCAGTGTTTTTCAACCTTTTTTGGCGCACAGCACACTTTTTTTGGTTGACAATATTCCAAGGTACACCATCAACTAAAATAATACCAAATCACACCATTTAGAAAAAAACAAAAACATGTTATTTACGTTGCAGATATCGTCTAAACCAGACATGTCCAAACTAAGACCCGGGGGCCAAATGCGGCCCTCAGACCATTTTTTCTTGGCCCTTAGTCTTCCTGGTGAACTGGCCCACATTGTCCTGATAAGTACTATTTACAGCAAATTTCAGATTTTCTACATTTCTAACCTAAAAAACTAACATTTTGGTGCAATACAGACCTGATATTAAGGCACTGAGACTGAATGTAGATGTGGTGGAGCTTAAAACATCAGATAAATGCAGCTTTTTTGAACGTTTCATGATTGATTTGTGGCCCTCCGCTTGGTCTATATTTCAATATGTGGCCCTCGATGGAAAAAGTTTGGACACCCCTGGACTATGCCATTGTTTCTGGTTCTTTAAATTTGGTGGCTGTTTATCTTTCATTTTTTTTGGTAAAGAAGTTGCTCAGAACACTCTAAATTTGTAAATTTTTCATTTAAATCCACAATTCTGACATTTTTTCAAGGCACATCTGGCAAAACCCCAAGGCACACTGGTTGAAAATCAAGACTGTAATGTAGCTGTAATGTATTTGTATTTATAAAATGGAAATGTGTGTGAAATGTGTTTTATTATTATTATCTTTTGTATTTGTAGATGTCCAATTAACTAAACTATGTGGTTATGCACCTACGTTGAGTCCGAATTGTGTAT
Source organism: Rhinogobius similis (assembly GCA_019453435.1). Lineage (NCBI taxonomy): Eukaryota > Metazoa > Chordata > Actinopteri > Gobiiformes > Gobiidae > Rhinogobius > Rhinogobius similis. Next base: position 9,333,205 of record CM033622.1, on the reverse strand, counting down.
ATTATTTCTTTTATTTAAAAAGATTATTTAATTGATAGAAGAAAACAGGTATATCACCAACTCTGGCACATCAATCACTTCTCGAATAAACTTCTGGTGTCAATAAAGTGTCGCTCAATCTCCTCATTAGAATCAAAACGCAGGAAACCTTTTAGTTATTGTGCCACAGCCTTCGCACAGCAGCCTCTGAGCTTCACACTTTGTAATTACTCCAGCGCTGGGATTGGACCGTCGCCATCATCGAGAAACGGAAGGGAAAAACACACGCAATGGCAAAGTGTGTAGCAAAAAAAGGGGGGGGGGGGACAGGTTTTCTCGGCGCAAATGAGTGAACTTGGATCAAACGGGGGAAAAGTGAACGGTACCTGCTCATGAGGAAGGCGCGTTTTTACGTTCTCAGCATCGTTACTGGGAAAAAACGAAGGAGAAATGCTGCTTTTAATGAAAATGCACAATTTGAAAGGAGCGTACACACGATACGGCGATGTGGGTTTGTGGTTTAACTGCGCTGGGATGTTCTTCAATCGTATTTTGTGATGAAAGACTTTTGGTGGAAGAGGTAATCAGTTTTGTTTGTTGAGTAAAAGTACAGCTACGGGAGCAAAAATATAACTAAAACGAGTCAAAATGTACTTTAATAGTAATAAGTTAAAGCATTTCAAACTGGTAAACAGCCTCTGACAGGTTTCTTCAACTAAAATGCAGCTAAGATAAATAGATTTACAATTTTTTACCTCGGTTTAGCAATTTTTTAGGTTTTCAATTTGACTTCCTGGTTGTAAATTATGACATCACACTGGGAAATTACCATAGCAACCACACTGTACGCCAGGCCAAAAGTCTAATCTAATGTCACAGACTTTTTATTTGACAATTAACAATATATTTCAACATCTTATTTTCTTGAATTAATGTTTAAAGGGTCAAAAAAGTAGTTTATTTTATGTAAATTATGCAAAACCTTTGTCTCCCCAGTGTGACGTCATTAGTTTGTTTTTACTTTTTTCAACTTTTCTCCACAAACAGCGACCTGTTTGGTGTAAAACTATAATTTATATTCACAACAGGTATTAATACACTGAATAAAATCAAAATTAGAAAATCATAAAAACCTGTCATAGGCACTTTAAGGCTGATTTTTGGTCAGTTCAAATCTTTTTTTTTTTTTTTTACTTTACAGTGAATTTTATGTGTATTTTTGTTTGTTTGAACTCAAAACCTTTTGGCAAAATGTCACTTGAATGAGCAAAAATGTACCCCTAAAATCTTAAAAATGTTCAGTCCAGTACAAAATGAAATGAAAGTAGAAAACAGATTCCTGCTTAAAACATAGTCAAGTAAAAGTAAAAAGTATACTAAAAAGTATAGTAGTATAGTAATAAAAACTGTGATTTTCAGGGTTTAAAAAATTCAAAGTGAGGAATTCATCAGCTGTTAAAATTTAAAATCTGATGAAGAAACAAATTATCTTTCATAGATTTACTAGAAAATAATAAAATAAGCAAAAATGTCATGTATCGTATCATTTATTTTTACAGTACAGTGAGCTAACAACGCATTTTTGTTACATTTGAGAAAAGAATATCAAAATTATAAAACAATCCAGCTATTTTCAATCCTTTTCAGTGACATTTGCCAAGATTTTATTGCAAAATTTATGTAAATTCGCTGTTGGAAAGGTAAAACCGCATTATTATTTTAGTTTACGGTTGTGGTTTTGTTTTTCCGACTGTTTTTTGTCACCCGCTCCATTCACACTCCAAAGATGAATAAAAATAATAAAATAAGCAAAAATGTCATGTATCATATCATTTATTTTTACAGTACAGTGAACTAACAACGCATTTTTGTTAAATTTGACAAAAGAATATCAAAATTATAAAACAACACAGCTATTTTCAAACCCTTTCAATGACATTTGCCAAGATTTTATTGCAAAATTCATGTCAATTCGCTGTTGGAAAGGTAAAACCGCATTATTATTTTAGTTTACGGTTGTGGTTTTGTTTTTCCGACTGTTTTTTGTCACCCGCTCCATTCACACTCCAAAGAAGAATAAACACATTGTCTTGAAAAGCATGCAGCGAGCGACCAAAAAGAAAAAAACATGATCCAAAGTGTGACCGCGGCTCGTCCCCTTGTTCTGTTCATGAGAAAAACATTAAGGCGCTAAATGGTGATTTCAGGGCTCGTTCTCAAAGTGGCGAACTTGTGACCGGAAAAAGCGTTTGTGATGAGGAGCGACGCTGGGAAAAAACTCTCAGAAACATCTCGCGCCTTTGTTTCAGCGGCACAATCACCCGGCGCTGATAAGATCCAAAACACTCACGCAGGAAACAAGACGCATTTGAAACTCTCCAGCGCTCGGGGCTTTAAAGTCATCAAATAAGTGCAGGCCCCTCCTCGGCGAGCGTGATTTTCAACAAGTTTTGTGTCGTGTCGCTTGAATTGTTCTTGGAAGGAGGTTTGGTGAATGAAATATTGGAAAATTCTGATTCGTGAAGTGTGTGCGGAGGTTTATACCAGAGCTGTTTGACTTTATTTCATTCTTTTAATGGTTTTGTCCTCGAGGTCAGAAACGAGTCCAACGCTTTTGAAAAATGAAAAACATGTAACAGGCTTTGACAAGATCTGCAGAACTGAACCAGGACTGAACCAGGGCTAAACCAGGACTAAACCAGGGCTAAACTAGGTCTAAACAAGGACTAAACCAGGTCTAAACCAGGATTAAACCAGGACTAAACCAGGGCTAAACCAGGACTAAACCAGGACTAAACCAGGTCTAAACCAGGGCCAAACTAGGGCTAAACCAGGACTAAACCAGGTATAATCCGGGTCTAAACCAGGGCTAAACAAGGACTAAACAAGGTCTAAACCAGGACTAAATCAGGTCTAAACCAGGGCTAAACCAGGTATAAACCGGGTCTAAACAAAGTCTAAACCAAGTCAAAACCAGGTTTAAACCAGGACTAAATCAGGGCTAAACCAGGTCTAAACCAAGTCTAAACTAGGTTTAGTCCTGGTTTAGACTTGGTCTAAATCAGGGCTAAACCAGGTTTAAACCAGGACTAAATCAGCGCTAAACCAGAGCTAAACCAGGTCTAAACCAGGTCTAAACCACTCAAACAAGGAAGATGAGTTTTAGGCCGGATCATGTCCGTTGGAGGGCCTGATTTGGCCCCCAGGCCTTAAGTTCAATAGCCCTGGCCTTCATGTTTACAGAAATCAGACCATATTTCTGTTTGTTGGTGCATTTTAACACACGATTTAAATACATGATATTCATTTGTAATTTTATAATGTTATATTTTATTTCCTATTTATCTTAATAAAGATTTATGCTTTACTGAGAGAAAAGCAACTGCTTCAGTCTTGTGTCTATAATGATCGGGAAAGGCATCGTTTTGGCAGCTCCTTCATGTCCCAAACATTTCACATATTTGAGACATTTAAATCTGAAAAATGGACAGCTCCAGGTTTAATTTATTTGCTTCATTTTGTACACATATTGGTTATGAAAAACAATTTTACACAAGATTTTATTTAGTTTTTGAGTAAATTAGATCTGACTGAAAATTGGCCAAAAATTTAAATCAAATTTTGCTTCATTTATTCTGTAATAAATCAGGCTCAGACTTAAATGGATTTAGCCTGTCGTGTCTCGCATTAAAGAGACAAAACGGGAACGACAAGGAACAGAGACGTCAACAGCTGAGAAAAAAAATATCGGTGACAAATACTGGGCTAAAACAAGAAGAAAAAATCCTCCAACATCCACGATACCCGTATTAGTCCCGATATGTTCATCTGTATTTAAAAAAACGTACATTGACGCACTTATTAATCCATATCACTCCCAAGTCCAGAAGGCAGCTGCTTTGAGGATAAACACGGGACCAAAGTTAAAATCCTCGAGAGACATTTGGAGCTGGGGGAAAAAACAGATGTGTCACAGATTAAACCAACCCTGACCCTGATCCCGCACAGAACCGAGCAGCCGCTGTTCTCAAAACCTTTTCAAACTTCACTGATGGAGCTAAACAATCTCCACCGCTCCACACTTGACCTACATGTCACTGCCATTAAAGTCAGAGCCACCGCCGGCAGCTAGGAGGCGAGGAGGCGAGGAGCTAGGAGACATGGGGGAAGGGGCGAGGCGACACACGAGGAGGTAGATAACAGCAAGGTGAAGGGGCACTCGGTTAGAGTTAAGAAACAAGACGGCGGCGAGTGGCAGAAACGCATAAAAGTCAGCGGTGAGTGACGGCATTTTCTTCCGTGAAAGCTCAGAGCGCAACTAAAAGGTGAAAAAGCCGCTACAGTCGGATAAAAAATATAAAAATCTGCTGCACTGCTGAATATTTAGTTTGTGCTTGACATCTAAAAAAAGAAAATTAAGTGAATAATTGCAGAAAATCAGCGTCATTCAGCATCAATCACACACAGTTGAACTCATGACCTTTCTCTCCTTAAATAACATGTTTCTGAGTCCAAATAAATAAAAAATAATTACAATTTCTGGCAGCTGAAGTGTCCTTTATCTCCAACTACTGTTAGCAAACAAGCTAACTACTTTCTCGTGGTGTTTTACAGTTTAAAGTTAAACAAAATGAGCAAAGAAACACATTTTATCTATTTCTGCTGCCTATAATTCTGCCAGAAGAGCAGAATTATGTGCATAACTTCTGTCACAAATATTTCGCAATTTTTTGTTTTTACAGAACAATAAAGCTTGTAGTATTTTGATTAGATTTCTTCTCCTGTAATTTTAAGATTTCTTATAACATTTTAACTAAATAAAGTTTAGAAACTCCAGATGTAAAACTATTTAATATGGAAAATTATACGTTTATACAAAATCCCTAATAGGCTCTGTACAGCCCCTGGTTAGCTCAGTGTTAGCTTAGTGTTAGCTTAGTGTTAGCTTAGTGTTAGCTCAGTGTTAGCTCAGTGTCAGCTCAGTGTTAGTATCAGCACTTCCTGTCTAATTCTATGTCTCTGGAATTTTCAAGTCAATCTAAAATGATTAAATTCTATAAGATCAGGCAGTAAACAGTCAATTGTACTTGTGTTTTTTGTACGGTCGTATTTGTGTCTCAATGCTAACGCTAATTCTACTGTTAAAGCATAAAAAATTTAAATAAATTATAAATAACACACTGAAATAATCCTCATCTTCATAAAAACAACCAGGCAGACTTTACTTTAAAATGGAATAGGTCGTTTATTTTCTATTTTTACATTTTAATTAAAGTTAGCATTAGCTGTGAGAACTGGTTAGCTTAGCCAACTGCTGCTGTGCACTGATCCCATTTATTTCTGCAATTTTCACTTATAATAAAAACAAATTCCATCCCAATTAGGGCCTTACTAACCGCCAGGGTCCAAATCATAAAAACTTAAACTGAGTAAATATTTCCATCATCGATTAGTCCGATTAGTTGTCGCAGCGCACATTGGCGTCGTCCGTTCTCGCTGTTTTACTTGACTAAACGTATGCTTTAGAATCTGTTCATTTGCGACAGATTTCATTGTGTCCACGGCACAAACACCGCGCTGGAATCGTCTGAAGATTCAACTCCGAGCGCACTTTAGTCCAAGGCCAAGGAAAGCAACAGTTTAAATGAAGTGGAAGTTATTGAAATGTGGAGGTAAAAGAGAGACGCGACAAGGCTACAGAAGAACTACTTTCTCTTCACTCGACCACAGGCCCGGTTCAAGGTTTTACAGAGTCTATCAAAGTGTTTAGAGCCAGAGGAATTTACCCACGTGCCCCGGCGCCGCGAGCAAACGAGGAAGAACGGGTCGAGGGGATTTAACCTTCGACCTCAGAGCCAAGCCAAAAATATTACTGTACCGACTGGATGTAAAGACCAAGGAAACGGGACTAAAACAGGGCTAAAACAGGACTAAAACCGGGACTAAAACCAGGACTAAAAGAGGACTAAAGAAGGACTAAAGGAGGACTAAAACCAGGACTAAAACCAGGACTAAACCAGGACTAAAACAGGATTAAAACAGGACTAAAACGGGACTAAAACCAGGACTAAAGGAGGGCTAAAACAAGACTAAAACAAGACTAAAACCAGGACTAAAACAGGACTAAAACAGGACTAAAACAGGACTAAAACGGGACTAAAGGAGGACTAAAACCAGGACTAAAGGAGGGCTAAAACCAGGACTAAAACCAGGACTAAAGCAGGACTAAAGGAGGACTAAAGGAGGACTAAAACCAGGACTAAAGTAGGACTAAAACAGGACTAAAGGAGGGCTAAAACCAGGACTAAAGCAGGACTAAAGCAGGACTAAAGGAGGACTAAAGGAGGACTAAAACCGGGACTAAAACCGGGACTAAAGTAGGACTAAAGGAGGACTAAAGGAGGACTAAAGGAGGGCTAAAACAGGACTAAAGGAGGGCTAAAACCAGGACTAAAACCAGGACTAAAGCAGGACTAAAGGAGGACTAAAGGAGGGCTAAAACCAGGACTAAAGTAGGACTAAAACAGGACTAAAGGAGGGCTAAAACAGGACTAAAACAGAACTAAGACAGGACTAAAGGAGGACTAAAACCAGGACTAAAACAGGACTAAAACAAGACTAAAACAGGACTAAAACAAAACTAAAACAAGACTAAAACAAGACTAAAACCAGGACTAAAACAAAACTAAAACCAGGACTAAAACAGGACTAAAACAAGACTGAAACCAGGACTAAAACAAAAATAAAATCAGGACTAAAGCAGGACTAAAACAGGACTAAAGCAGGAAAAAGTAGTACTAAAACAGGACTAAAGCAAGACTGTAACAGGGCTAAAGTAGGACTAAAACAGGACTAAAACCAGGACTAAAATAGGATCAAAGAAATACCAAACAAGACTAAAACCAGAACTACAACAGGACAAAAGCAGGACTAAAGCAGGACTAAAACTGGATTTAAACAGGACTAAAACATGACAAAAACAGGACTAAAAAGCATAATTAAAGCAAGACTAAAGCAGGACTAAACCTTTGACAATGTAGATATTTTATGGAAAACAAGATAATATTTTATGTACAAAACAATCATGCAAGGTTAAATCATAAGAGCAAAATTAATCTAAAACAGCAGAATTTCTGTGAAGAGTTGTTCTTCCACAAGAGCAATTTCACTTTCAATTCCAATTTGTAACACCCAAAATCTCGACAGCAGTTTCCTCGATGGGCGACAATAAAACAGCCCTCGGTCAATAATAGAAAAGCAATTTAAATAAACCATGTTCAAAGGAATTTAGCAAACGGATGACTGTCCCAGAGCGCCCCCTGTCCTTGACCCTCCTCTTGTGCACATTTTAGTTACGAAAAACTTTACTTATTTCAGTTTTTTGCAGCTAAAATCTGGAACAGTCTCCCTGAAGATGTGAGACAGACCTCTGCTCTGACAATGTTTAAATCCAGGATAAAAACAGTTCTGTTTAGATGTGCAAACGACTGAAAGATCTATCTGCACTCTTCTTCTCTTTTAAAGCACTTTATTTTAAAATGATTCTGTGTGTCTTTATGTGTTTTGTGATTTTAATGCAACTTTTCCTGTTCTGTAAAGCACTTTGAATTGCCCGGTGTATGAATTGTGCTCTACAAATAAACTTGCCTTGCCTATTTTGTTTTTGATTAATAGATTTGACTGAAAATTGTCCTAAAAATTCAAATTCCGCCTCAAATTTTCAACTTAGAACTTCAATAAATCCGTTTTCAAATTAGATATTAAAAAAAAACTGTACGTTACGTGAGAATCCTGTTGAGTCCAGACTGTACAGTTTGGTGTAGGATCTACTTTAAGGCTGATCTTTATGTCTCGAGGGACAAAAATGCATTTGAAGAAAACAATCTTTGGAGTTTGTCACATTTTTGTAATTTTTTTGTCACTTTTAGTCACATTTTTGTCACTTTTAGTCACATTTTGTCGCTTTCAGTTGCGTTTCTGTCACTTTTGGTCACATTTTGTCACTTTTAGTTGCGTTTCTGTCACTTTTAGTCACATTTTTGTCACTTTTAGTCACATTTTTGTCACTTTTAGTTGCGTTTTTGTCACTTTTAGTCTAATCCTTCTGTACATTTCGTCTAAATCTTGTTGAGTCCAGATTGTACAGTTTGGTGTAGGATCTACTTTAAGGCTGATCTTTATGTCTCGAGGGACAAAAATGCATAAAAAAAAACGTCCTTTGAAGTTACAATGTCCCAGAGAAATCTATGGATGAAGTGGATTCAATAAAACATCTACAATCTAAAACATCAAGAGTTTTGCCTGCAGTGTCTCTCCTTAAGAACACATTTTGTGAATGCCCAAAATGTTCATAAGAAAGTGCACATTTGTTCATTGAAGCGTGTCATGAATGAGGCAATTGTTCACTTTTATTCCTTCCCAGGCTTGAAAGTTAAGAAAATCCTGAAGGCTGTAATATTGTCTCGTATAAAGCGTTATTAGTTGCCCTGAAACGATGCGTGGCGATGTCATAAACTCGTGCTTATTGTCCGTTTTATTATTCTGTGTGTTTGTTTTAGTGGATTTCAGATATTAAACCTCCATCCCGGCTTCTTCCTCCCTCTTTTCCTGCTCTTATATACCGTGCAGTGCGTTCATGTTTCTCCACTTCCTGTTTCTGGCTCATTTCTGAACCACTTTTAGCCACTCAAAAGACACAACTGCCAGATCTCTATCGCTCTGAAAGCCGTGGACGGTTCATCGTGAGTGAATCCTTTGTGCGCGTCTCTCTTTTGCCGTTTGTGCACATGTGAAAATCATATGACGCCGCTGCTCCCGGACGTATATTTTCAGCCGCGCACAAAAGAAAGGGCCAAAAAAGTGCGGCTTTGTATCACCGTGGGCCCCCCTGACCTTGTTTCCGCGTCCGCCAAAGCAAAGGCTCCATCTGCTCCTTGAACACAACACCAAACGCGTCTTTGTGCAGGAGTTTAAAGGCGTATCGAGCTCGCCGAGGCACTTGACCGCGGTTCTGTCGCGATTCAAAGTTATTTCCGGCGTGTTTGGAGCGGGGTTCTGTTGCAAATTGCAAAATGGGCTTCAAAAATGGTCAGATTTTTGGGGAAACTGTGTGTTTGAGCTGTAAGTGTCAGATAACTAACTATGTAGTGCTATTTATGTATTGTAACTCATATTTATTTATCAACTAGTTATGTTTTTCACATTTCAAAATAGTAAAAATCAGGTACAGCACCTTTAAGACAAGACACTATTTCTTTTCCATTTTGTTTTTTGGTCAGTTTTCTCTCTCACATATCGACTTTCATGTGGAAACAACAAACGTGTCCAGTCTGCTCCTAAAGATGTTTTATTCTTCCATTTAATCCACTTCATCCATAGATTTCTCTGGGACATTTTAACTTCAAAGATTGTTTTCTTAAAATGCATTTTTGTCCCTCGAGACATAAAGATCATTAAAGTAGATCCTACACCAAACTGTTCAATCTGGACTCAACAAGATTTAGACGAAATGTACAGAAGGATTTTTTAATATCTAATTCTTAAACTGATTTATTGAAGTTTTAAGTTAAAAAATTAGGCGAAATTTGAAATTTTAGGACAATTTTCAGTAAAATCTTGTTTACTGAAAAACTAAATAATAAATCCAAAATCCCCTCTGTAAAGTTTTTTGTAACTACTAATTCAAACCTGGTTCTGTCAATTTTTCGGATTTAAATGTCCCAAATATGTGCAATTTTTGGCCATTTTTACACATAAAATCCCTTATTTCTACATGAAAATATAACATGATGACGAAAAACTTGTAATGTATTTTTTTCTTACATTTATGTGAGCAAACTACAGGAGAAGTTTACAATTGATATCTTTAAAGTGCGTTTTCACGATTTTCTTATTTTGACTTTATCCAGTGTATTAATACCTGTTGTAAATATAAATTATAGTTTAACACCAATCAAGCAGCTACTTGTGGAGAAAAGTTGAAAAATCTGCTCAAAATTACAGGAAGTAAACAAATTGATGACATCACACTGGGGAGACAAAGGTTACGCAAAATTTACACAAAATAAATTACTTTTTAAAAACTTTATACATTAGTTCAACAAAATAAAGGTGTTAACATGTATTTTTATTTGTAAAATAAACAAATCTGTGACGTCTGAGGAGGTTTGGCCCACTGTACAGATGGTTGCTATGGTAATTTCCTAGTGTGATGTCATCATTTACAACCAGGAAGTAAAACAAAAAAACCAAAAAAATTGCTAAACCGCACTGAAATTTGTGAAGTTTTTTAACACAATTTGAAACATATTTATCTGAACTGCATTTTTGTCAAATGAGTCGTCCAACCTGTCAGAGGCACTTTAACTTTAAGATTTTTTCCTGTTCACCTGCAGCGTCTCACTTTAATTCTTTCTGCTGTAAAATTAGGGCCTTTAAACCAGTAAAAGCACAGGATACACACAGCTCCTTTAATTATTGTCACTGCAAATTTTCTCTTTTACGTCATGATCAAATGTTAGACTCTGCCCTAAATCGTTTTATTAATAAGATAAGAGTCATATGTCATAAATGTAATAAATATACATCTAAACGATTTATGAAACTATACTATTTACTCAAAGTGAATTGCACATGGTCAGCGGACAAACAGAAAGGTCAGTAAGAAAAAGGAACTGAACCCACAACCCTGCTCCAGTCTCCTTTACACAGAAGTAAACCCCGCTTCAGTGCACATCCCCGTGTTTACACCTGAATATAATTATCAGTCTTGAGTGCATCGATAATTAATGAACAAACGCTTTTCAATCAAAAAATTATATCAATTTGTTCAATACTTTATGGAATTAAACGAGAGCTTTCAGCAGAGAAAATGTAAATGAGGCGTCAATCAGCGCAAGAGCTTCAACCACAATCAGCGTCAGGTTTGATATTCACCACAAAGAACACAGACTTTACCTGTAACTGTCGATAAAAAATAATAATAGTCATAGTTTGTTTAATTTTAATAAACGTAATTGTTAGAGATGCGCAGTTTATCAGTTCCAGGTTTTGGTCAATACTCGGTGCTGATGTTTTTCATTTTTTATTATGTTTTATTATAGTTTTTATCCATTTTCTTTTCTATTTTTGCCTAATTTCCCCCCTTTTTTAACAGTATAATGCGTAAAAATGGAAATAAATGAGCACAAAGGCTAAAAATAGGTTGTATTTTCACACAATCATGCAATAAACAATTTAATATCCCACAGTAATACGTTCTCTTGTTATTTTTGCACTTAGTTATTCCAAGTGAAAAGTTAATTTGTGAAGTATTTTAATGTAAACCCGGGGTACCTCACTTTTTTAGGAGTAAATTCTGTGTTTTCCATCGAAGAAAATCTTGTAAAAGCAGCACTTTCTGACAAAAATGAGACGTCTGTGCGCTGTCTGTATTTAATAATAAAGTATCCTGACTCAAAGTAGCTGCGCTCTGATTGGCTGCGCTCGGGTGGTCCTCCCCAGTTTCACTTTGTCGTCTGAAAGAAGCCGTTTTAAAGCTGATCACGGGACCGAACATGGATGAAAGTGAATTTTAACGATGCGCCAAAGGGTTTGTGAGAGCGCGGGACGAGTTAGATAGAATTAAAAACGTATTTCTGGTTCCGCTGTGTGAAAATCCGGTACTCCAGCTCCAGCTTTAAAACACATTTGTGGGCTCGCAGCTCAGTCTTGAACTTGTTTAATCCTGGTTTTCATCCTGATATCAATTCGGGGTACCACTTTATAATAACTACACCTTTATTCCCCTTAATAAAGCATGAACAAAGACTTACATCATAATGAATAAAACGTTTATTAAGCATGATTCAGGATTAGTAACGACTTAATTAAGGTTAAGGTTAAGGTTAGGGTTATAGTATTACTTAAATAGTTATTAAGCCTGAATCATTCTTAAAAAACAATTTGTTCGCCATGAATTAAGTCTTTTTTATACTTTACTAAGGCATGAATAAGTGTAGTTATTATAAAGTGTTACCCAGTTTGGTTTGGTTTAGTTTATAACCCGGATATCGACCTGATTTAGTCCTGGTTTTCATCCTGATTTTGACCTGTTTAGTCAAAACAAACTGAATCTGGAAAAGGGAGGAGCTTGTTCTAGATTTGATATGAACAAAATACTTCAAATATAAACTGTGCCAGATTCTACTGCGTCTTTTTAAAAATTCTCATGCACGTCTTTGCACATTTTACTTTGAAACGACAAATAAATGAAAACAAAAAACACAAGCGTAATGAGGGCTGGGCGATACGGTGATAAAAAGCTAATCGTGAGCTGCTGTTTTTGTGAAATCGTCGTATCATGATTGACTGTTTGTCTCTTTAATGCAGCCGTCTGTTCAAACACACTTGTTGTTGAGCCGTTTTCTGAAACGAGCGACGAAACCGCGACCAAAATCGTCAAAAATGCGCTCGAAAGCGACAAAAACACACTGATACAAACGACAAATTTGACTTAATGCACCAAAACGTGACTAAAAGACAAAGACACAACTAAAAGTGACAAAGACGCGTTTAAATACGACAAAAATATTCTGCTGTAATAATTAATGATTGTAATTGTTCGATTATTATCATCATTATTATTATTATTATTATTATTATTATTATAGGCAGTGGAAAACTACAAAGTGAACATGAATAGTGATCAAATCGAAATCTGGCCCCAAGAAAATAATAAAACATTGTGAATGAAGGCTTCTACATTGAGATCTAATTGAGTTTGAAAAGGCTAGATTTTATTCAGGATTACCCCTTTTAAAACAGGCCTAACTGTAAGTATGACTTTGAGGAGGAATCTCACAAAATGACTGTCAAATATGTCATTTCAAAACTGTTTATCGACAACAACAAATATCAGACATCGTAACGGCCCAAAAAAATACATTTTATAGCAAAGACAGCGGCATTATTAAATCAAAATGTCCAAAAACGATCAACTATTTGAGATTTTCATTAATATTACACTCTCTAGAAGCCTCCGATCGCCATATTTCAACCTTTTTTGATTAAAAGTTGATTGAAAAAGTCTCAATGTACAATAGAAATAATCGTTTGACTCGAATCACAAAATTTTTATTATGAAAGTATCTTATGTCAATCAAGCCACAATTTTAATCCAATGTATGTAGTCATTAAGTGGCATATTTTAAGCATTTTTTCTTCCATTTTTCCTCCCACAAGTGCTCCGTATGTGAAAGTAAAGATTTATTAAATGTAAGTCGGTGGCTATGCACTTGAACATCACTCGAATGTTTTCTAATGCTGATTTTGAAGGTTCTTTTTAATTAACCCCGAGCTCTCGTTCACGTATATATACAGAGGCGCAGAGAGGTATAGAGTGTATAATATAATAGAGGCTCACTGTATGGAGCGTATATATGTGAAACCAGGGGTGTTTCTAGGATTTGCTGAGATCCGGGGCTTAGCCCGGTGTGTTCTTTAAGTCATCACGGAAAATCCTGACGAGGGGAATTTTTTTTCCCAAGGGAGACTTACTTCTTGTATTCTGGTGCATTTTAAGAGGTTTTGAGCAACTAAAAAATAAACGTTTTTTGTAGGCACACATGAGTCTTTTATTACAAAACAACAATTATTGTTTTGAACTCCGTTGACATGTCATTGTGTTACTTGTTAACCTGTTACTTGTGAGAAGGTGGGACCATGAGATTGTACCTCCTGGATTTCATCTTTGCAAACTGGTCTATTATCTAGTTATGTTTAATGTTCGTCAACCAGCGATAAAAAAATAAATAAATACAATGTATTATAGATAGATGGATAGAATTTAAAACACAAAAGTAAAAATTGTAATAAATTATGTATTACTAGTTACAGAGCTAAACGCCTGATATATTTGTATTACAATATTACTGTCCCAAAAATGAAAAAAAAGAAGAAAGTCACGCAACTTAGGTTCCCAATTTTCTTCCTAATTTTGTAATTTACAGATTTTTCCAATTATCACGGAGCTGGTCACCCACTGCATTTTATAAAAGTGCACATGTTTCATTGGATTAAGAACAAATTAGTAAATATTATTTTATACTTTTTGAAACTTTTGAACCCTCACCCATAGTTTGAGAACCACTAACCAAATATAAAGTCATATTATTAAGGCGGTTTGGGGTCACTGGGTCAAATGCCCTACAAAAAAAAAAAAAAAAAAATGCACTGTAGGATTTTTTTTCTTTACAACACTGTGCAGTAATTTGCTGACGGTCCCTAAAGAAGCATGGATACCGCTGCAGTAAACTAACTTTCACTTAACCTGTTAAGACCCACCTCATTTTGGCAGTTTTTCTCGGAAAGTACATACCCAAATGAAAAAGCGTATTATATGGCTAACTTACAGTACATAGACTTGTATGATGTGTCATTTGAAAGCTAAGACCTTCTAGTTTCAGAAGCTGTGCTTTGTCTGAGTGAAACACAACCGGCAGTACACCTGTTCAAACACACCCCAAAAGAGAAAACAAAAATGTCTTCCTGAAGACATACTTCATGCTGTGCAATTGAAACTCACCACAGCAGCTGTCCACCTTGTTGACAACAACTGTGTGGAATTTCTGACTTCTAGGTCCAACCATTTTGACGTTGAGCAGCTTTTTGTATGAAATAACCCTAATCCGAACAAGAGGTCCTTCTCTGTGCCAAATGTGCCAAACTGCTTTCCATGCATTTTGCTACTCTAATGATCCTGAAAACCACATTTGGTCATTTTGGTGACTATAAATATCCCTTTAAAAGATTTTTTTCATAAACTTCCTCAAATCAAAGGCAGGCCGTGCGTAAAGACCGCTGCGTAAATGATGCGTAAAATGGTGCCTTCGTCTCTTTACGCACGGAAAAATCAGCTCCTGCACCCAATGAACCTGCAAGTCCCGCCCCTCATTTGAAAGCTGTGGTGATTGGCCAGAAGAATTTGTGATTGACTTAATGAATCACCAATGGCATTGCAGGCTGTGACGCCATTACGCACGCGGAGCTGACGCTCCTCTCGTGTCAAAATGGATCCGTTCGCTTTGTTCAAAGGGCTCTCCTTCTGGAAGTACTCGACGGAAAATTGCACGGATAGGCTCGTTTTGAAGACAAGACTGAGACCAAGACGAACCGCGGAAGCCGAAGATGTCTGTGCAAAGTGATGCGCAAAAGTTATGTTTTTATTGCTTTTGTGTTACTGTCAAATGAAGAAGATGCGTTTACGGGTGGATATCAACAAATGGATTATATTATTTGAAATAACAACTGGATATTCTTATTTTGTGGACTGTGATGGGCAGAAAGAGTGCACACACTTCTGGATTGGATTTTGTTGCGTCTGCAGGAGCCAACGAAAGGTAAGAAATGTGAGATGAACAGTTTGGTTATGTTACAGTTTGATAGTTTACAAGTATTTTGTGAGGTATTTTAGCGTGGATTGAACATTTTAGACGTTTAGTGGTGACTCTAAACTTTCAAATGACATATAACATGTCTGTATTGAAAACATTTGTTTTTAATGAATGACGCATGTACGTAAAAACTCTGATACTGTCCCTGATCAGGGACGGTGGGTTTTGACTGCCTCAAAGTCCAGTTGCAATTTTGAGGCTGTGCAGGTTATAGAGAAAATTAATATTGGACACATCTCGGTCCTTGTCTAGGACAAATTAGTTAGGATGAATTAGAGGTTGAGCTCTTCTGTCGCTGCAGTGAGCCAGAGCACTCTGCGATTTTGTGAAGAGAGAGAGAGTAAAAGGCGTGGACCGACACGGAGCCATGAGGCGCCAGCCTCAGGTGGGACTTTTCTCGGAACTGTCTGGAGGATGTGGACGGGGAGCGCATGGAAAAGGCGCTGAGAGGAGCAGAAGCGCTGAGGCGGCTTGAATGACTCGCCGATTGCACCAGCACCCCTCACGGAGCGTCCGAGCCCCGCGCACGGAGCGTCCGAGCCCCGCGCACGGAGCGTCCGAGCCCCGCGCACGGAGCGTCCGAGCCCCGCGCACGGAGCGGACAAGGCCCGCGCAAGGAGCGGACGAGGCTCGCTGTCGGAGCGCACGAGACTAGAGCACAGAGCGCACGCTCTCGCGCCTCACTCTCGGAGTGCTGAGTCCCGCTCATCATAAAGTGCAATGTAACAGTGCGGATTTTGAATCAGAATCACAATCATTTTGGGAAACAATTTCATTCGGGGCTAGACGTAAAACATCTGGGGCTCAAGCCCCGGTAAAATTGGTCTAGCGACGCCTCTGTGTGAAACTAGCACCATTTAGTCGCCAAGGCAACCCTATAAGACCAACACTTAGAGATCTGAGAGCGAAGACGAGAAAGGGCCACGGGAACAGGATTGGAGCGGGTCCAAGACGAGGCGGCGGCGGGAGTAAACCAGGACGAAACCAGGACTAAAGCAGGACGAAACTAGGACTAAAGCAGGACGAAAGCAGGGCTAAAACAGGACGAAACCAGGACTAAAGCAGGACGAAACCAGGACTAAACCAGGACGAAACCAGGACTAAAGCAGGACGAGACCAGGACTAAAGCAGGACGAAACCAGGACTAAACCAGGAGGAAACCAGGACGAAAGCAGGACTAAACCAGGACGAAACCAGGGCTAAACCAGGACTAAACCAGGACGAAACCAGGAGGAAACCAGGACTAAAGCAGGACGAAAGCAGGGCTAAAACAGGACGAAACCAGGACGAGACCAGGGCTAAACCAGGACTAAACCAGGACGAAACCAGGACGAAACCAGGAGGAAACCAGGACTAAAGCAGGACGAAACCAGGACTAAACCAGGACGAAACCAGGGCTAAACCAGGACGAAAGCAGGACTAAACCAGGAGGAAACCAGGACGAGACCAGGGCTAAACCAGGACTTAACCAGGACGAAAGTAGGAGGAAACCAGGGCGAAACCAGGACGAAACCAGGACTAAACCAGGACGAAACCAGGGCTAAACCAGGACTAAACCAGGACTAAACCAGGAGGAAACCAGCCTAAACCAGGACTAAACCAGGACTAAACCAGGACGAAACCAGGGCTAAACCAGGACGAAAGTAGGAGGAAACCAGGGCGAAACCAGGACGAAACCAGGACTAAACCAGGACGAAACCAGGGCTAAACCAGGACGAAACCAGGACGAAACCAGGACTAAACCAGGACGAAAGCAGGACTAAACCAGGAGGAAACCAGGACGAAAGCAGGACGAAAGCAGGACGAAAGCAGGACTAAACCAGGACTAAACCAGGACTAAACCAGGACTAAACCAGGATGAAACCAGGATGAAACCAGGACGAAACCAGGACTAAACCAGGACGAAACCAGGACTAAAGCAGGACGAAAACAGGGCTAAACCAGGACGAAACCAGGACTAAACCAGGACGAAACCAGGACTAAACCAGGACGAAAGTAGGAGGAAACCAGGGCTAAACCAGGACGAAACCAGGACTAAACCAGGACGAAACCAGGGCTAAACCAGGACTAAACCAGGACTAAACCAGGACGAAACCAGGACTAAACCAGGACGAAACCAGGGCTAAACCAGGACTAAACCAGGACTAAACCAGGGCTAAACCAGGACGAAACCAGAACGAAACCAGGACTAAACCAGGACGAAACCAGGACTAAACCAGGACTAAACCAGGACGAAACCAGGACTAAACCAGGACGAATCCAGGCCTAAACCAGGACGAAAGGGAACCAAGAGTGAACCAGGACGAAACCAGGACTAAACCAGGACGAAACCAGGACGAAAACAGGACGAAAACAGGACGAAACCAGGACTAAACCAGGACTAAACCAGGACGAAAGGGAAGCAAGACTAAAACAGGACGAAAGGACAAATAAGAGTAAACCAGGTGGAAATCAGGGGAAAAATAAGACTAAAACAGGACGAAATCGGGGGGAAAATAAGACTAAAACAGGACGGAATCAAAGGAAAAATAAGATAGAAGCAGGTAGAAATCGGGAGGAAAATAAGACCAAAACAAGATGAAATCAGGGGGAAAATGAGAGTAAATCAGGCGGAAATCAGAGGAAAAATAAGATTAAATCAGGTGGAATCGGGGGAAAATAAGACTAAACCAGGTGGAAATCAGGGGAAAAATAAGATTTAAAAAATTAAAAACCGGGACTAAACCAGGTCAAAATCAGGAAAAAAAACCCAAGACTGAACCAAATCGAAATAAGGTTGAAAACCAGAACCAAACCAGGTTGATGTCAGGGTAAAAAAAAAAAAGATTAAACCAGACAAGACTAAACCAGGTCGAAATCAAGATTAAAACCAGGACTAAAACAGGGGGAAATCGTGACAGAAACCAGGACAAAAAACAGGACTAGATGAGGAATAAAATAGGTTGAAAACAGGATAAAAACAGGACTAAATCAGAATGAAATCAGGTGAAAAACCAGGACTTAGACAAGGACAAGAAGACATAATATTAGAGGAAAAAAGAACAAGATTTGGTTTAAAACCAAAAAAAGCAGAATGAAACAAGTCCCAGGAGATGAAAAACAAGACTAAAAAAAGAATGTTCAAAATTAAAAACAAAACTGAAACTAAATCAAAGCTAATTTACACTGAATGAGGAAAATTAAGAATAAAATCCACCTTTTTCAACATTTGCAGTTAAAAAACAGCACATTTCTGGAGGATCTTTGTGTTTGTTGTGATATATTTTGTTGGCGATATCAATTATTATGTCAATTTTGAGATATATTATGCTGCCCTGATCATTACTATTCTTTATTAACCAGAAAATAATTAAATTTTTCCTCAAAATACATCAGTTTCTCAAATATCTATTGGTAAAGTTGAAGAAAAAAGTTGGGAAACACTCATTAAACAGGCATTGCTTCAAAAATGCATCTTTCTTCACGCTAAATAACGCTAAAAACGCATAAACTACACGACCTTCAGCCGCAGAACACACCTTTAAATCCAAAAGGAGAGCTCCTGAACCAGTTTCCTCTGAGCGACATCCAACACTTCCTGCTCTATTTCTGTTCGGGACGGAGGAGCAGCCGAGCGTGAGGTTTCCTTCACAACAATAGAGTTCAAGAGGGCCATACCTGCATGCTAACACTAACACACGGGCGCGCAGGAGGGCTAACGCTAACACACACGGGCGCGCAGCAGGGCTAACGTTAACACACAGGCGTTTACAGATAAGGAGCTGTTTTTGGAGCCGTAAAAAGACCTGCAGCTGTGCACGTGTCGAACACATGGACCTGTTCAGAAACACATCTATTGAAAACGAGCTTTTGTTTGCACACAACACACAACCGGTGGTGATTCTGAGTGATCTGTGTGGTATTTAATGTAATTTATATGATTAAAACTGCACGGCTGCAATGATTAGTCGACTAATTGTAACTAATTGACTATAAAAAGAATCACAGTCCTATCTTGATACAACATTTTATCATCTTGAATTAAGTGTATTTCTTTGTTTTGCAGATTATTGACCCTTTAAAGTTTGAAAACATTCTAAATTCAGAATGGAGGAACATGATGTGATTTCACTGCAGAAACTGGGATTTAGCCTCAGAATCTTACAAAATATGACAAATGTAGATGATTTTGTAAAAGTAAAGTTTTAGCCAAGTTTTTAGCCCAGTTTTTAGCCCAGTTTTTAGCCCAGTTTTAGTCCAGTTTTTAGCCCAGTTTTAGTCCAGTTTTTAGCCCAGTTTTAGTCCAGTTTTTAGCCCAGTTTTAGTCCAGTTTTTAGCCCAGTTTTAGTCCAGTTTTTAGCCCAGTTTTAGCCCAGTTTTAGTCCAGTTTTAGCCCAGTTTTTAGCCCAGTTTTAGTCCAGTTTTAGCCCAGTTTTAGTCCAGTTTTTAGTCCAGTTTTTAGCCCAGTTTTAGTCCAGTTTTTAGCCCAGTTTTAGCCCAGTTTTAGTCCAGTTTTAGCCCAGTTTTAGTCCAGTTTTTAGCTCAGATTTTAGCCCAATTTTAGTCCAGTTTTAGCCCAGTTTTAGCCCAGTTTTTAGCTCAGATTTTAGCCCAATTTTAGCCCAGTTTTGGTCCAGTTTTAGTCCAGTTTTAGCTCAGATTTAGTCCAGTTTTTAGCACAGTTTTAAGCTCAGATTTTAGCCCAATTTTAGCCCAGTTTTGGTCCAGTTTTAGCTCAGATTTAGTCCAGTTTTTAGCACAGTTTTAGCCCAGTTTTGGTCCAGTTTTAGTCCAGTTTTAGCTCAGATTTAGTCCAGTTTTTAGCACAGTTTTAGCCCAGTTTTTAGCTCAGATTTTAGCCCAATTTTAGCCCAGTTTTGGTCCAGTTTTAGTCCAGTTTTAGCTCAGATTTAGTCCAGTTTTTAGCACAGTTTTAGCCCAGTTTTAGCTCAGATTTTAGCCCAATTTTGGTCCAGTTTTAGTCCAGTTTTAGCCCAGTTTTTTTGCCCAGTTTTAGTCCAGTTTTAGCCCACTTTTTAGCCCTAGTGGCACTTGGGAAGCTGAATATCTGAGTGTAAAATGTCTGAGAGTCACTGCATGAATTGTTTTTGTCTCTTAATGAGGTCACTTTGACAGATTTCACCACTAGATTAAATACTCGACATTCTAGTTTTGCAAAACAACAAAACAGCATTGTCCTGTTTAACATACATACAACTCCCACTTCTCTTTTTTAGAAACAAAACATCTGTGCTAAATGTTCAGGTCGTACTGTGGACCATTCCAGGAAAAGCAATAACACGTCCATTGAAACCACCACCAGAAAAAGTACGTAATGCACAAAAGAGCTGCACAGTTCATCGAAATCCAATCAAAATCGCAAAAAGACTGCAATTTTATTATTACTATTATTACTATTATTACTATGTACTATTTACTATTATTAACCATTTTATTCATTGTTTTATGTTGCATCTTACGTCAAAGCAAGTTCCTATGTTTGTGAATTTTTATCTCTGACAATGGCAATAAACCTAAACCTAAATCTTATTTTCTGCACAAACAAAATATCCTGTTATATTCTGCATAAACATAAAGATCCGTTAAAATATGCTGTGAAACAAGCGTCAAAAATGGGGCAAAAAGAGTAAAAACACAGCTACGAGTGACGAAAATGTGACAAAAAGCGACAAAAATGTGACAAAAAGAGTAAAAACACACCTACAAGTGACAAAAATGTGACTGAAAGCGACAAAAATGTAACATAAAGAGTAAAAACACAACTACAAGTTACGAAAATGTGACGAAAAGCGACAAAAATGTGAGAAAAAGAGTAAAAACACAACTACAAGTGACAAAAATGTGACTTAAAGAGTAGAAACACAACTACAAGTGACAAAAATGAGACTTAAAGAGTAGAAACACAACTACAAGTGACAAAAATGTGACTGAAAGCGACAAAAATGTAACCAGGACGAGACCAGGACTAAACCAGGACGAAACCAGGAGGAAACCAGGACTTAACCAGGACGAAACCAGGAGGAAACCAGGACTTAACCAGGACTTAACCAGGACTAAACCAGGAGGAAACCAGGACTTAACCAGGACTTAACCAGGACTAAACCAGGAGGAAACCAGGACTTAACCAGGACGAAAGTAGGAGGAAACCAGGGCGAAACCAGGACGAAACCAGGACTAAACCAGGACTAAACCAGGACGAAACCAGGGCTAAACCAGGGCTAAACCAGGACTAAACCAGGACTAAACCAGGAGGAAACCAGGACTAAACCAGGACGAAACCAGGGCTAAACCAGGACTAAACCAGGACTAAACCAGGGCTAAACCAGGACGAAACCAGGAGGAAACCAGGACTTAACCAGGACTTAACCAGGACTAAACCAGGAGGAAACCAGGACTTAACCAGGACGAAAGTAGGAGGAAACCAGGGCGAAACCAGGACGAAACCAGGACTAAACCAGGACGAAACCAGGGCTAAACCAGGACTAAACCAGGACTAAACCAGGAGGAAACCAGGACTAAACCAGGACGAAACCAGGGCTAAACCAGGACTAAACCAGGAGGAAACCAGGACTTAACCAGGACTTAACCAGGACTAAACCAGGAGGAAACCAGGACTTAACCAGGACGAAAGTAGGAGGAAACCAGGGCGAAACCAGGACGAAACCAGGACTAAACCAGGACAAAACCAGGGCTAAACCAGGACTAAACCAGGACTAAACCAGGAGGAAACCAGGACTAAACCAGGACGAAACCAGGGCTAAACCAGGACTAAACCAGGACTAAACCAGGGCTAAACCAGGACGAAACCAGGAGGAAACCAGGACTTAACCAGGACTTAACCAGGACTAAACCAGGAGGAAACCAGGACTTAACCAGGACGAAAGTAGGAGGAAACCAGGGCGAAACCAGGACGAAACCAGGACTAAACCAGGACGAAACCAGGGCTAAACCAGGACTAAACCAGGACTAAACCAGGAGGAAACCAGGACTAAACCAGGACGAAACCAGGGCTAAACCAGGACTAAACCAGGACTAAACCAGGGCTAAACCAGAACGAAACCAGAACGAAACCAGGACTAAACCAGGACGAGACCAGGACCAAGTGACAAAAATGAGACTAAAAGAGTAGAAACACAACTACAAGTGACAAAAATGAGACTAAAAGCGACAAAAATGTGACAAAAAGAGTAAAAACACAACTACAAGTGACAAAAATGTGACTAAAAGCGACAAAAATGTGACAAAAAGAGTAAAAACACACCTACAAGTGACAAAAATGTGACTTAAAGAGTAGAAACACAACTACAAGTGACAAAAATGTGACTAAAAGAGTAAAAACACACCTACAAGTGACAAAAATGTGACTAAAAGAGTAGAAACACACCTACAAGTGACAAAAATGTGACTAAAAGAGTAGAAACACAACTACAAGTGACAAAAATGTGACTAAAAGAGTAAAAACACACCTACAAGTGACAAAAATGTGACTAAAAGAGTAGAAACACACCTACAAGTGAGAAAAATGTGACTAAAAGAGTAAAAACACACCTACAAGTGACAAAAATGTGACTAAAAGAGTAAAAACACACCTACAAGTGACAAAAATGTGACTAAAAGAGTAGAAACACAACTACAAGTGACAAAAATGTGACTAAAAGCGACAAAAACATGACACAAAGTGACACAAAAGCATATAAAAGTTGACTAGATGTGACAAAAATGCAACTAATGGAGACAAAATGCGAGTAAAAGCGTCAAAAACAAAAACAAAAGTGACAAAAACGCTACTTAAAGCTGCAAAAATTATATTAAAAGTGATAAAAGCGTTCCGAAACACGACGTGATTATCAGTTTGACAGTTCATATTTAGCTTTTTGTGTTTAAAATGTGAACTCTGAAAAAAATCCCATTATTTAAACAGAAATCTCAATGGCATTACTGTTCAGCAAAACAAGATATTTTTCCCAAATCATGCAGCTCTAACATCTAAAAGTCTCGTGGCATAATTACAAACATAAACGCAAACCTTTGACGAGAAATCCAAACTCAATCCTCTGTCAGAAGCAGAAGTTTGACCACGGAACAAAAACCAGTGTGAGTCTGAAGCCTTCGCTGATATTTATGCGTCCATTTTGTCTCCGAATCCCACATAATAATCCTCCAAATCAAACCACGATTTTATCTAAAACTATTTCCAATTATACGGAAACATTAACATTAAGTTTCAAAAGCCGATTAAACCCGAGCCGCCGCAAATTAATTTCTCGTCACTGAATCTTGCGGCGTCAGCGTGACAATTATTTTATGCAAGGACAGTTTATTCTGTTAAAGAGAAATTTGGGGAGATTAGACAAATGTGCGATAAAATGTGATCGACTTTAGACACGGATTCAACGCATCCAACACTTGAAATGTTTGCTGCTGTGACCGGAGCGAAGATTATTGAAAAGTGGTGACGCTGAAGGAAAAGTCTGGACCGCGACTCCGATTCTTACGTTATTTATTTGTCAATTTTGCTTTGCATCTTGTATTCTTGGTTTTGTGGTGCACAGAATCATGATGAATCTGGTTCTGCTTTAGTCGTAACTTGGTCCAGGTTTAGTCGGCCTCCTGCTGGTGCCAGAGTCAGGACTAAACATGGACCGGCCTCCTGCTGGTGCCAGAGTCAGGACTAAACATGGACCGGCCTCCTGCTGGTGCCTAGAGTCAGGACTAAACATGGACCGGCCTCCTGCTGGTGCCAGAGTCAGGACTAAACATGGACCGGCCTCCTGCTGGTGCCAGAGTCAGGACTAAACATGGACCGGCCTCCTGCTGGTGCCAGAGTCAGGACTAAACATGGACCGGCCTCCTGCTGGTGCCAGAGTCAGGACTAAACATGGACCGGCCTCCTGCTGGTGCCAGAGTCAGGACTAAACATGGACCGGCCTCCTGCTGGTGCCAGAGTCAGGACTAAACATGGACCGGCCTCCCGCTGGTGCCAGAGTCAGGACTAAACATGGACCGGCCTCCCGCTGGTGCCAGAGTCAGGACTAAACATGGACCGTCCTCCCGCTGGTGCCAGAGTCAGGACTAAACATGGACCATCCTCCTTTTGGTGCCAGAGTCAGGACTAAACACGGACAGACCTCCTGCTGGTGCCAGAGTCAGGACTAAACATGGACCGGCCTCAAGCAGGAGCCAGAGTCAGGTCTAAACATGGACCGTCCTCCCGCTGGTGCCAGAGTCAGGACTAAACATGGACCGTCCTCCTGCTGGTGCCAGAGTCAGGACTAAACATGGACCGGCCTCCTGCTGGTGCCAGAGTCAGGACTAAACATGGACCGGCCTCCCGCTGGTGCCAGAGTCAGGACTAAACATGGACCGTCCTCCTGCTGGTGCCAGAGTCAGGACTAAACATGGACCATCCTCCCGCTGGTGCCAGAGTCAGGACTAAACATGGACCGGCCTCCTGCTGGTGCCAGAGTCAGGACTAAACATGGACCGGCCTCCTGCTGGTGCCTAGAGTCAGGACTAAACATGGACCGGCCTCCTGCTGGTGCCAGAGTCAGGACTAAACATGGACCGACCTCCTGCTGGTGCCAGAGTCAGGACTAAACATGGATCGGCCTCCTGCTGGTGCCTAGAGTCAGGACTAAACATGGACCGGCCTCCCGCTGGTGCCAGAGTCAGGACTAAACATGGACCGGCCTCCTGCTGGTGCCAGAGTCAGGACTAAACATGGACCGGCCTCCCGCTGGTGCCAGAGTCAGGACTAAACATGGACCGGCCTCCTGCTGGTGCCAGAGTCAGGACTAAACATGGACCGGCCTCCATCTGGTGCCAGAGTCAGGACTAAACATGGACCGGCCTCCTGCTGGTGCCTAGAGTCAGGACTAAACATGGACCGGCCTCCTGCTGGTGCCAGAGTCAGGACTAAACATGGACCGGCCTCCTGCTGGTGCCAGAGTCAGGACTAAACATGGACCGGCCTCCTGCTGGTGCCAGAGTCAGGACTAAACATGGACCGGCCTCCTGCTGGTGCCTAGAGTCAGGACTAAACATGGACCGGCCTCCTGCTGGTGCCAGAGTCAGGACTAAACATGGACCGGCCTCCTGCTGGTGCCAGAGTCAGGACTAAACATGGACCGGCCTCCTGCTGGTGCCAGAGTCAGGACTAAACATGGGGAATCAGCATTTCAGTTTTTTGCAGCTAAAATCTGGAACAGTCTCCCTGAAGATGTGAGACTCTGTCAATGTTTAAATCCAGGCTAAAAACAGTTCTGTTTAGATGTGCAAACGAATGAAAGATCTATCTGCACTCTTCTTTTCTTTTAAAGCGCTTTATTTTAAAATGATTCTGTGTGTTTGTGTTTTGTGATTTTTAATGCAACTTTTCCTGTTGTGTAAAGCACTTTGAATTGCCTTGTGTATGAATTGTGCTCTACAAATAAACTTGCCTTACCTTTTAGCTCACGTTAGTCCTGGTTTAGTCCTGGTTTAGACTCTAGTTTAGCCCGAGTTTAGCCTTGTTTAATGCTTCTGTCGTCCTGGTTTAATTCTGTCTTTTATGTTGTGACTTGTTTTGTGAATAAATAAAAATAAAAGTGTTCTGCAGAAAATTGTGTAAAAATTGTATAAAAAATTATACAACACAGCTGTGGGTTGTATTTCTTTTTGAAAGCTGCTTCTAAAATTCTTTAGATGAAAACAATCAAATAAATGATTTGATAAAAACTAATTTAAATGTTTTTTGATAAATCCTCTCTGTTATGTTTTACAAAATAAATTAATGGCTGGATTTTAAGTTGGGTTTAATTAATTTCTTGGCATTTTTTAAATACACAGAACAATAACATTATTAATTTCATCTAAAGTAATAAAAATAACTCCACACAATGTAAATAGTGCGCAAACTGTGTTAAAACTCTTTTATTTAATTAAAAGAGAGGCAAAAATATAACACATTTGTGACTGTATTATTGAAAGATCCTTCCATAAAGTACTTGACAAAAGTTAATTAAAAAACTTTTTCGATAAATCATTTATATCTGTTTCTGGATTTTATATTAGATTTAATTAATTAATTTCTTGACTTTTTAATGAAGACACAGAATTTAATAATGTGACGAGTATTGATTTTACCCAAAGTAATAAAAGTTATTCTGTACAATGTAAAGTTTAGTCAATTTCACAGAAAGTGCCCAAATTGAGTAGAAACTTTTATTATTTCTAAATTAAATAAGCGACGATTATGTTCATTTTAATCAATATTTATCTCTAGTCATTTCACGGGATTTTTGTTCTCGTCAAACTAAACATTCTCCGCGCTGGTCAATCATTTGCCGCCCCATTGTTCATGTCCAAATTCGTCTCAAAGGAAACTCCACGACGGCTCGTACAAAGACAGTCCGGGGCGTGTTCGGAGCTGAAAAGTCAACTCGTGGCCACATTTTTTACACACAGTTAAAGTTCATGTTTACGACCGAATCCTTGAAGTGTTTTTCAGAGACCTGCCCAAAACCGTCCGAGTCCAAAGTCCCGGTCCAAAGAGCCGCTGATAAACACGGACACGCCTGGCAACACAAAATGTCCGTCAGTCATTAACCGAAGCCAAAACCGGAGACAAAAGAGCGCGGGAGGGGGCGGGGCCACAGAAAAGTACAAGGACTTTACACATTCTGCACTTTGAAAAGATAATCAGGTCATTGTTTGTCCACCGACTCAGTGTTTGTAAGAAATCGTGCTCCGTTTTGTGGTTTATGTACCTGTTTTTGCATTTACTGAGACGTCTAATAAAGTTCTCTCATTTTGAACAAAAAGTAAAGGATATTTTCAGTTTATTATTTAACATTGTAGTCAGTTTTGCACCGATAAGGCGTAATCTTACCAGTCACACAGCTTTAATTGTTGTTATCTGAAAGGACTGCAACGATTAAGTTTGATTATAGTTGGAAAAAATGTCTCATTGTGATTTTTCTGACCAGTTTTGCGTTTGCGATTAGATTTACGATTTGTTTTAGTGATAGGATTCTGTTCAAAGTTCACATTTTAAACACAACCAGGAGAATTTATGAAAGACTTTTTTGTTGTGTTTATGTCACTCTTAGTGTTGTTGTTGTAACTTATAGTCAAGTTTGCGGTTTTTAGTCATGTTTTTGTTGTGTTTTTGTCACTTTTATTCATGTTTTTATTGTGTTTTTGTCACTTTTAGTCATGTTTTATAGCATTTTTGTTGTTTTTAGTCATGTTTTTATTGTGTTTTTGTCGCTTTTAGTCAGGTTTCATAGCATTTTTGTCATTTTTAGTCATGTTTTTATTGGTTCTTGTCGTTTTTAGTCATGTTTTTATTGCTTTTAGTCAGGTTTCATAGCATTTTTGTCGTTTTTAGTCATGTTTTTATTGGTTCTTGTCGTTTTTAGTCATGTTTTTATTGCTTTTAGTCAGGTTTCATAGCATTTTTGTCGTTTTTAGTCATGTTTTTATTGGTTCTTGTCGTTTTTAGTCATGTTTTTATTGCTTTTAGTCAGGTTTCATAGCATTTTTGTCGTTTTTAGTCATGTTTTTTATTGGTTCTTGTCGCTTTTAGTCATGTTTTTGTCGCTTTTAGTCAAGTTTTATAGCATTTTTGTCGCTTTTAGTCATGTTTTTATTGTGTTTTTGTCGCTTTTAGTCATGTTTTTGTCGCTTTTAGTCAAGTTTTATAGCATTTTTGTCGCTTTTAGTCATGTTTTTATTGTGTTTTTGTCGCTTTTAGTCAGGTTTCACAGCATTTTTGTCATTTTTAGTCATGTTTTTATTGTTTTTTGTGGCTTTTAGTCAGGTTTCATAGCATTTTTGTCATTTTTAGTCATGTTTTTATTGGTTCTTGTCGTTTTTAGTCATGTTTTTATTGCTTTTAGTCAGGTTTCATAGAATTTTTGTCATTTTTAGTCATGTTTTTATTGGTTCTTGTCGCTTTTAGTCATGTTTTTGTCGCTTTTAGTCAAGTTTTATAGCATTTTTGTTGTTTTTAGTCATGTTTTTATTGTGTTTTTGTCGCTTTTAGTCAGGTTTCATAGCATTTTTGTCATTTTTAGTCATGTTTTTATTGGTTCTTGTCGTTTTTAGTCATGTTTTTATTGCTTTTAGTCAGGTTTCATAGCATTTTTGTCGTTTTTAGTCATGTTTTTTATTGGTTCTTGTCGCTTTTAGTCATGTTTTTGTCGCTTTTAGTCAAGTTTTATAGCATTTTTGTCGCTTTTAGTCATGTTTTTATTGTGTTTTTGTCGCTTTTAGTCAGGTTTCACAGCATTTTTGTCATTTTTAGTCATGTTTTTATTGTTTTTTGTGGCTTTTAGTCAGGTTTCATAGCATTTTTGTCATTTTTAGTCATGTTTTTATTGGTTCTTGTCGTTTTTAGTCATGTTTTTATTGCTTTTAGTCAGGTTTCATAGCATTTTTGTCATTTTTAGTCATGTTTTTATTGGTTCTTGTCGCTTTTAGTCATGTTTTTGTCGCTTTTAGTCAAGTTTTTATTGTGTTTTTGTCGCTTTTAGTCAAGTTTTTATTGTGTTTTTGTCGCTTTTAGTCAAGTTTTCATTGTGTTTTTGTCGCTTTTAGTCATGTTTTTGTTGCCTTTTTGTCACTTTTAGTCAAGTTTTATAGCATATTTGTCGCTTTTAGTCACATTTTTATTGCCATTTTTGCGCTTTTAGTAGCATTTTGGTCACTCTTCGACTCATTTTGGCGTTTTTTGTTGCTTTTCGTCGCGTTTTTGACACTTTCTTGTTACAAAACATGTTTTAACAAATCTACGGCCTCAGCAGTTTTTATGCAGAATAAAACAGAACATTCTGTTGTTTGTGGAGGCACTTCAAAAATCGCAGCGTTTGTGATTTGCTAATTGTGTCCATTCAAATTGCGATTTTGAACAGATTTCGATTAATTGCGCCGCCCTACTGACGATAACAAATAATCATAGCTGTATTTTTTGATAATTATAATCGTTATTTGGACTTTACAGATTCTTAAACACGTACGAAAACATCTTTTACCACAAAGACAGCAGCATTATCGGGTCAAAATGTCAAAAAATAACAAACTACTTCAAATCAAAAGTAACTACTCTCTATTTAGAACCCTTCAGTCATCATTTTTCAACCTTTATTTGGTCAAAAATGTGATTAAAAAGTCTCAATATACAACAGAAATAATCATTTGACTCGTCGACAAGCTCTACAACGTCTTATATGGATCCAACTGTTAAAAGAACATCAGATTCATGCTTTGTGTTCATCAGATTTCATTCAAAAGTTTTATCTTAATTGAGCACAATGTTCTGAACGAATGGAAAACAAAGGCAAACAAATCAAACATTTTATTTAGAGTTTAGCCCATTGCACTAAACGAAAATCTTTGCGGCTGTAAAGCTTTTATCGATGAAGTTGAATTGATTAAAAAGACTTAGTTCCACCTGCTCACTTGTGTCAACACCAGTAATAAATCTCTCGGAGTGGACTTTCCCCAAAAGAACAAAGGCTCAGTGTTGTTCAAAACAGCCCTTAAAAGTGTGGCACGGCAGACAAAACGAGCAATAAAGACGAATTTCACGCAGCGTCGTCAAATCTGGACGAAACAAGCGCGAGATAATCACTGGAATCCTGGGAGTTTTTTACTAAATGAGACAAACAACGAGCGGAAATGAGAATTTAAACATGAAATAATTAGATGAACAAAAGGATAAAGACACATTTTTATGGATTCTATTGATTTTATTTGAGTTTTGTCGGAGAATTACGCCTGAGAAAAACGCTTAGCTCGTTACAGCGACCCGCAATCACGAAATGCTGAATAATTAAAACAAAAAAGTGCAAAGAAACACGGGCTAAACGCTAACACGGTCCATATTTAGAACACTACGGGGCTGTTATGCTCTGCTCGTTTATCTTTCTGCCTTCGACACTTTCGTTCCTCAGATCTTCAAACCCGGAGACACAGTGGTGGCTTTGTCTCGTCCGAACGACTGATAAATGTCATGATTTTGTTCCAGATTAAGCACAGACCAGGCCTTTTGTGCGAGGAGCAGCAAATTTGAGTCACATTGACAAACATATTAAACGGAGACGACGGAATCCCAAATGTGGCATGTTCCCAAACGAATTAAACGACACGGTCATCATAAACTGCACTGAGAGAAATAAAATAAACAAGAGCGTTAAAGGGGACATATTGTGCAAACTCAACAAGCGATAATGATACGTCTCCTTTAATATTGTTCAGTTCTGACTAGTTTAGATATTTACTAATCTGATCTATAAACTATCAAGATCGTTAAGATGTTATTGTTTTGGCTTTAAAGTTTCACAGAATGGTATAGATACAGCCTCTTTGGGGGAAGCAAGCCATTCATTTCAATGTAGAAGGCCTGCTCTGTCAGCCACACTTCAAAAACTACAAGAACAAACGCTAAATTTAGCAGTTATATGAATGAGTGAAGTTTATTTGGACAATATGGAGAAGAGAAAGGAAAAGATGTGTACATACTGTATATGCACAAACAAACTGACAAAATAAATGTCTGTCATCAAGTTACATTTCATGCACTTGAATGAAACAACATATTCTCACTGTTCGAAAAGGGAGTGGGAGGAAGTAAACTCTTATTTATCCTCCTTCCTCTTCAACAAAACAATAAAACAAACTTATTTCAAACACCCCAACTCTGGCTTCTTACATATAAGAATATCATTAATAATATTGTACCAAATACAGACACAGACAGAGAAAAGGGTCCAAGTTTACATGAATATCCAAGAATGCAAGAATACAGTAGCTATGGGCTAAATGTTGCTGCTGGTTGGACTTAAAATGCACACAATTTGCCAATAAAAAAGTTTTAAAAGAGGAGAAAAGTTGTTCAGATTGAATCAAATTAGTTTTTACCCACATCAGATTATTAGATATTATTAGCCAATTTATGTGCCAATGGGGTAAGATTATTTTACTTCACTCATTGGCAAATGTATTTTCTTATTCCAAGGAAAATTACCTTGTAACAACAAACTTTAAAAATGTATATACGTTTGAAAAAAAAAAAAAAAAAAAAAAGTACATATTTCTATCTCAGTGCGCACTTTGAGACAACAAATGAGCTTTGTGAAGTGTGTTTAGTTGGAAATTTTGGGTAAATCAGAGGCTATTTTCAAGTAACTAATTAGATGAAAACACAAACTCAAAAACACCACTGAACTCAGGCGAAGAAATCCTTTTGAAAACACCAGCACAAAGAAGTGTGCACAGTTTGAGTATTTCAAAACAATACACTGAAAACCTATTTCCAGCTTTTTACGCTAAAAATGCATAGGATACAGATTGTCAAGATTAACTTTAAAGAATTTTCAAGCACTATTTCCAAAATTCAAGCACTTTCCCAACCTTTCCCCTCCTTTTCAAGGATTTCAAGCACCCGTACAAACCCTTAGTTTAAGATTATTATTCCGAATTCAACTCATTTTAAACAAGGTTAGATTGATTTTTTGCAGCACTCTTTAATTACTGTCAATGTTCATAACAAACTGAACCATATTTCAATGTATTTGTAGGTTTTTGGGCGTTTCTCAGGCGTGACCTTTGAACCAGGAAGCGTTTGTGTCCTGGAGTGTTGGTTTTAGCGGCGGTGGAGGAGGGGACGGGCTTGTGTTACCTCTGGGTTTGTGCTGAGGCTGCGTTCTGCTCTGCTCGCCTCAGCTCTTTCCTCCACGAGCAGAACACTCACCAAATACTGAGCCCAGAGATGAAACCGAGGCTAAACTGCAGCGATATTATCATGGCACATGAAACGCACAGGCCACAAACTCTGATCTGCAGTCTGAATGATCGCAAACACTGCAGTCATTTAAGTAACGTGATTTCCTCTGCAAACAACTAAATTGGAATGGTTTCAGATTTTAAAAAAGGTGAAATTGAAAAGTATTTGAATTTTAAAATGTTCTTATGTAATAAATCTGACATCCTTAAGAACATTTTAGTGGATTTTGGACATGGATATCTTACAGGGTTTATGCGGTTTCAGCAAATCATATTTAATGTTTGTTAATGTCGTATTTCAACATTTTTAATGCCATAATCAACGTAAAAACAAGACATTTACTCTTTTATCATGTGAGAGCTGCCAGAGAGTGGAACTGTGTACCCGACACCATTAAACACTTACCCTCTTACAAAACATTTAAGAAACATTCACAAGAGCGGCTGGTGAACACACTTACATGCACACACTAAAATCTATTTGGCCGCTCACTGTACATTTTTGTAAATATTGTATTATATTTTGTGTTGATGTTGTGTTTTATTAACAATGTCTGTTTTTGTCCGTTTTATTGCCATTTTGACATCATGGATGTCAAGATGAAAAACAGCCTCTTTGGCTAATTCTGGCTGTTTTACTCATGTTTTATTCATGTGTTTTATGAAATAGCACTGTCCCCTTTTGGAAAAACAAACAAAACAAAACCAAACAAAAAAACCTAAACTAAAACTACTGACTTATAACCATTCATTGGGCAGCAGAATGACGAGAACATAATAATAGAATAAAATAAAAACTTTATAATATTTAAAAAAGCTAATTTACATGAAATTTTAAACCATGCAAATGTATGTTTTGAAGCCTAGCTTTTACTTTTTAGATGATTTGATTAAAGCTACTAACATTTAGATTCAAACAAATCCACAATGTGGGACTCGATCTGAACATCAGAGATACGCACTTCTGATTGACTGAGCGGCTCTGGGGAGTCACAGCCTTCGATTATTATGTGCTCTTACTTTGATTATGTTTATATTTATTGTTCCGAGGGTAAAATCGTTTTTTAGATTTAGTAGATTTAGTGCCTGTGGGGAGTGAATTTAATGCATTTTAAGGGCTTATTTTCGCCAAAATTAATTTAATGACTTAATGCTTTCAGGGACAGTTTACCACACAGCTGAATATTCACTTATTACTGTAGTGAATAGAATTATCTGCCTAATGTCCGAGCCAGGAAATATTCAGACAAAAAAGGTTGAAAACCACGGTCTTGAATAAAGCCTTCAAACCCTGTAGTTTAGAGTTCTACAAACACTTTGAAGCCCGCTGTGGATCCAGAGGTTAATTTTCCATTCCTTTTGCCCTTAGGCTTTCCGAAAACTTCAAGCCTTATGAGTTAAAGGCACAACGAGGGCAAGAATGTGCAAACTGATCTCCATAGAGGGGCTCTTCAGTCCAAAAAACTCAGAATTTGGCAAACTAATTCAATAACTGGCGGTTTATAAACAGATTTTGAATAAATGTACAGGTCTGGTCGTCATTAGTTACGGAGCTGATTATACCTTTCTTCATTATATCTTTTATTTTTATTTCAAACATGTTTTTCCTGAAAGCCAATGGGAAAAATGAATGGAAAATGGTCGACCATAAGAAACACTGACGCCAACAAAAAAAAGATTTGTACATTTTTTGGGCAATTCTTCTCAACATACCATACGTTTGACAGAGGAATATTCACCACTGCACCCGTCTTTCTACAATCTGCAAAAACCCGAGCGCAGGAGCTGTACGAGCGCAAGTGGGCGGGGCCGGAGTGGGTGATAAAAATACAGTTGACATTTGTCCCATGGGCCACGCAGAACAGTGACCTTCAGTTCAGCGAGGGCTCAGGGCTAACGCAGGGAGACACACGCACAGCTGGGCCTGTCCAAAACACTCTCCACTGACACCGCACACATTAAAGGGGGACATTCGGCTAAATACACTGTTTTTTGCGGTTAAATTAAAGGGGCTGTATCTGTTTTTTACAGTTGTGAAGCAGGAAAAACAGAACTAGTCCTTGTTTCCGATTTTTTGCTTGTAATAAAGTAAAATCTGTGTCGCTCCAGCACAGATCTATTGTAAAAGCATCTATTCAAGTGAAAATGAGACCACAACTTTTACTCTGCATCTGTTTATAGAGCGCTTTATCCTACGACAGAAGTAGGACGTGAGCCGTTAGCATGCTAATGTTTGATAGCTTTACCCGGGGCGGTCCGTGACGCTCTGGACTCAGAAATTGGTGAAAAATGCTTCTAAACTCAATGCAGTGAATACATGTGACTGATGTAAAGACTTTAACATCAACTTGTTCTGTTTTTCATGGTTCAAAACAATAAGAATCAGGTACAGGGCCTTTAAGGGGCTGTACCTTTTGTTTAGATAATTAAGTAAAATCAGCTTTGTGTTTGAGAAATAAATAAGAGCCACTGCAAACTTTGCTCCAGGTTTTGATACAAAAGGCGTGCACTAAAACTATGTTTGTGGGAGAAAAATGTACTTTAAGAAAACCGCCTTTTACAAAGTTACAAGAAATCTATGGATGGAGTGGAATAAATGAAAGAACATCTTTAGGAGCAGATTGGATGGATGTTGAGAGAGCAGATTGACCAAAAATTGATTAATATTGAAAGCCATTTCTGTGTTTTTAAATGAGAAAAAAAAAAGATTGAATTGCAAATCGTGGCTGACTAATATAAGGAAAATAATGATTGCAAAATTCTTTTGCAATTTCACCCAAGGACACTCGGGCTCTACATTAATGCAGGATGCTCAGGACATAAAAGACAAACCAAATCACCGCCGCATCTGGTTTTATTGTGACAACCACTGACCAAACGAGAAAAAAACAACTCTGAGCTTTTAACAATCTCATCTTCCGGCTCTTATCTTCGCCTCGCGCTCCTCCGCTCGGCCTCTTCACGGCTACATTCAAATCTGCCTTTGATTTCTCTCGGCGTGACCCAAAAAGGTTGAAATACGCCCCATTAAAGTGTGCCACGGAATCTTTTTAACCAAAAAAGGTTAAAAAACACTGCTTTGATGTATTAATTTAACTGTATCAAAATAAAAAAGACGAAACTGAGACAAAATCCAGGCTAATTTAGACGGAAAACGGAAAATCAACAATAAAATATGCCTTTTCAACATTTAAAAATAGTAAAAGAAGGACCTATTGTTGCGATAAATGTTGCAACTACATAAATTGATAGTCTGTCTTGCCTGTATTCATGAAATCAATATTGTAAAATCCATTCATATTTGTTTTTTCACGAGAAATACTGAATTCCATGGTGCTTGGACATAAAAGACAAACCAAATCACAGCCGCATCTGGTTTTATTGTAACAACCACTGACCAAACGAGAGAAAAACCTCAGAGCTTTTAACAATCTCATCTTTTGGTTCTTTCTCCTCCGCTCGGCCTCTTCACGGCTACATTAAAATCCGCCTTTGATTTCTCTCGGTGTGACCCAAAAAGGTTGAAACACACTGCGTTAAAGCCGAACTAAGTCACTCCCAGAAAATACACTCCCAGAAAAATGACGGCAATAGCTTTTTTAAGGAAGTATAATCACATACAAAACATTTCATGTCGCCAAATATAAAAAAGAGAGCCAGTGTTTCTCAGGAGAGCTGGTAGCTGATTTTCCGCTCAGAGACAGCAGGGGGCGACAATGAGAGCTTCAAACGCCCCGAAAATACATTTACAATCACCACACGGACGTTTAAAAAGGTAAAAATGTTTCTTAGTTCTACCTTAAAGTGTGCCACGGAATGTTTTTAACCAAAAAAGTGTGCCGTGACTCAAAAAAAGGTTGCTTTTAGTTGCAGTTAGTTTAACTGTATCAAAATAAAAAAGAGACTAAACCGAGACTAAATCAAGGATGGAAAACGGAAAATCAACAATAAAATATGCCTTTTTCAACATGTCCATTTAAAAACAGTAAAAGAAGGACCTATTATTGCAATAAATGTTGCAACTAGATAGTAAAGGATCTATTATTGCGATAAATGCAACCCTAACAACCCTATGTCATTTATATTTGTTTTTTTCGAGAAATACTGAATTACAAGGTGCTTGAGACATAAAAGACAGATTTAGTTCTACCTTAAAGTGTGCCACGGAATGTTTTTGACCAAAAAAGTGTGCCGTGATTCAAAAAAGGTTCAAAAACACATTAGTTTAACTGTATCAAATTAAAAAAGAGACTAAACAGAGACTAAATCAAGGCTAATTTAGATGGAAAACGAAAACCTCTTGAACATTTTCATTTAAAAACAGTAAAGGACCTATTATTTCGATAAATGCAACCCTAACAGATAGACGAGACAGACTATCTACCTGTCTATGTCACTTATATTTGGTTTTTTTTACGAGAAACTCTGAATTGCAAGGCGCTTGACACATAAAAGACAAACCAAATCACCGCCGCACCTGGTTTTATTGTGACAACCACTGACCAAACGAGAGAAAAACAACAGCGAGCTTTTAACAATCTCATCTTGTGGCTCTCGTCGTCGTCTCGGCCTCTTCACCGCCTTTGATTTCTCCCGGCGTCTCTCTCAAACCCGGGGCTAGACTCAGACCGGTCCCGCTCTCCTTCTCCGTCGAGTATCTCTTCAATATTTTCATTTGAGTGAAAGAGCCTCTGCGCCGGCGCCCACACACTCAGACGGACGGAGGCGTGCGAGGCAGACTCCGGCTCGTGTCATAATTCCTGACAGCTCGCTCAAACCTGTCACTTAGGAGTCGTATTTTTACAACGTTAATTATTCCGCAGGTTTTTTGCACGCGCAGGTTTGACGGCCGCTGTTAACGTGACGCGCCGGTGACAGTCGACAATGGGTTTATGAAACGTTTCGAGACAAACTGTGCATGGGATCGCGATGTTTGAAAAGAAAGTTGTTCTAAGTTATTGGCGATGAAATTGGAAATATGTAAACACTGACCTGACTAAACGTTCCAGTTGAGACGTAATTGTTTTCCTTCCCGTCGAGAGACAAATGAAACTGGAAACTAGTTAGTGATAAAGTAATTGTTTATGTCACATTTAGCTGCAAATTCTGCTTTATTGTGACAGTAATAATAATTGCTGTATTCTTTTTTTTTAATCTAGAAAATAATCTTATTAGAACACACAGAAAAACATAGATAGGTTTTTTTTTTTTAACACTTTTTTACACATTATCTTTGGCGTATTATATTTTCAACTCACTTAAAGGTGCACTATGTAACCTTCTGGTGAGGGGTCTGCCACCCAAACATAACAAATATTTTCTTAATGAATAAAGTTTAAAATTGTTTTTAAATGATGCTTTTTGAACATAAAATTGATCTCAGTAATTCACAAAAAGATGTTTAGTAATAAAAGGTTTGTGTTGCAGTGAGACGTGGCTAAAGCTAGAGTAAATAAGAAACTACTTCCTGTTTATCGTCGCATTTTTGTAACGTTATTTCACTTCTCTCCACCGCGTTTTGACCTCTCTTGATGCAATACATTGGATTTGGCTGATATTAAATTCATTACGCACTGGAAATAAAATATTTTGGGTCTTGATACGAGTGCCGTGTGTCGATAAACAGGAAACAGATGATGCTAATGTGTGCTAGCTTTGTTTGTTTGTCTCTCATCTCGCTCAAAAGCCAGAAACTAAAACGAGCCAGACCTCTGAACGCTGGATCACTCGTGGCCCGCTTTAGATCGCTTTAACAGGTCGGTCCGGTTCACTTGAGACAGTGGAGACACTTTTGGACCATCTCGATTGACTTCAAAGTGAACCTGTGGAAACATGCCCATAGTCCACCTTACATAATACAGTCAGTTTGCCTTTATATTTTGCCTACAATTTACGCAAAATATTAGAAAACCTTTATTTGTCGTGATGGGAAAAGTCCAAGAACAGCAGTAGAATTTTAAAAAGTCTGAACCTGGTCCAAACCTGGTCTGAACCTGGTCTAAACTTGGTCTGAATCTGGTCTGAACCTGGTCTAAACCTGGTCCGAACCTGGTCTAAACATGGTCTGAATCTGGTCTGAACGTGGTCTAAACCTGGTCCGAACCTGGTCTAAACTTGGTCTGAATCTGGTCTGAACCTGGTCTAAACCTGGTCCGAACCTGGTCAAAACATGGTCTAAATCTGGTCTGAATCTGGTCTAAGCCTGGTATAAATCTGGTCTAAATCTGCTCTGAACCTGGTCTCAATCTGGTCTAAATCTGGTCTAAGCCTGGTCTAAGCCTGGTCTAAACCTGGTCTGAACCTGGTCTAAACCTGGTCTGAATCTGGTCTAAACCTGGTCTAAGCCTGGTCTAAATCTGGTCTAAACCTGGTCTAAACCTGGTCTAAACCTGGTCTGAACCTGTCGGCGCCTGGTCCAGTGTTTACCAAAGACACACCTTCGACAGTCAAACTGAATTCCTCGGAGCTCAAATAAAGACAGGCTTTGTGCTCGCTCTGATTTGAGCCTGAGATTTGATCGACTTTAACTTTAAGACACTTTGGTTTTCAGCTCTTAAAGTGGGAGGTTTCAGATTTCAGATAAGACTCGGAAAAGGAGAGGCGAAAGTTTGAAATTAGATTGTAGTCGCCAGAGCTTTGTCTAAAGAGGAAGTGATGTTTTGTGTGTCTTGATTTCAAAAAGTGTAAAAGTAGTCAACAACTGTTAACGCAGCAATGCAAAAAGTGGATTTCTACATGAGTTAAAATGTCTTAATTTCAGGATTTTAATCTTAATTTCAGACATTTTGACCAGTCTCTGTGACAGGTTAGACAACACATTTCACTAAAACATTTTGAACATGATTATATACTATACTGAACATTTTGCCGGTTTGGCCCCAGTTTGACTGTGTTTGTAATGTTTAAGATGTTACTTCCTGTTTGGAAATGGGCAGCAAATATGATAATTCTATAGCTGTTACCATAGCAACCATTTTGAAAACAAGACCCAAAATCCATACAAATTAAAGAATAGTTATCATTTGACAAATAATAACACCTGATAACACCTTTAGTTTGTTGGAAGAGACTTTAAACTGTCAAAACGTTTTGTCAATTGTCTGTAAATCGTCTCTGTATTTTCAATGGTGCGTCGCTTTTTGATGACATCACAGAGGGATTCTAAATGTTTTAGAACTCAGCACCACTTCCTGTCATATTAAACTCTTATTTTCAAATTTTCTTCACAAACTGCAACTTCACAGATTGTTAAAACTAAAATAAACAAACAAAGTCATAATTAGACCATTTTGAGAATCTGTCGTGTACTTTAAGACGAGTTAAGACTATTTATTTGATGGAACTAGATTGTTTTTCCTGTTTCAAACCTTCAACTTCAAGAATCAGAATCAAAACGGTTTTTATTGCTTTTGTCGGTGAACAGAATTCACAAAGTAGGAACTTGTTTAGCGGTACGCTGCAACATACAGTACATCAATAAATAATGACAACAGCGAGGTAAAAAGAATGGATTATGTTTCAAGACAAATGATCTGACACTGGGTTAAGATCCTTTTACTAAATTTGTTTTGAGTTAAAAGTATTTGTTAAATGTATTTCTTCTGTTCATATCATAAGTCTGTAATACTGTGTGGGCGATGACACGTTATTTTTTTTTATTTTAAGCTAAATTATTGCAAGATCAGGTCAGAAATCAGTAAAAACTACTAAAATCCAGATAAAACGACAAATTCAAGTCATTTTAAGTGAAGCAAGATAAACATATTTTGCGCTGAGAGCAGTTTGTAGAGCAGAAATGTGGAACAGTTTGTGAAGATGTGAGACAGGCAGGTACATTTTATAATTTTATTTAATTATTTATGTTTTTATCTGTTTGTGGTGTAATATTAATGCATGTTTTTGTGTTCTATAAAGCACTTTGTGTACAAATTGTGCTCTACGATTAAACTTGTCTTGGATTTTACTTGTTTTTTTAAATTTATTAACCTTTATTTTACTGCTGAGGACTCATTGAGACCTCTTTTTTTATCTGAGATGGAACTTGAACTACACAAGTCATGAAAGAAAATGCAAATGTTTAGTTCTAATGTGTTTTTAAACCATCAGCGTTAAGTACAAGTTGAAAAAGGGGTAAAAAAACATCAGATTTCTCTTCTTTCTTCTCCTTTTAATTCATTTTACAGTTTAACTCTATGTCAATGATGATGCCTTTTTGTATGACAGGAAATAAATAAATCAATAAATACTTAACAAAACGACAAACTAAATCCATAATGCTTTTTTTTCTTCCAAAATAACAAAAAACAATCCTGAGCAGATAATAGCTTTCCCACGGTAGCGCTCGTCATTCACATCATTAAGTGAAATGGTACCACTTTATAATAACTGCATCTTATTTTACCTTAATAAAGCATTAACAAAGACTTAATAATGGATATATAGTTTATTAAATATGATTCAGGCTTAGTAACTACTTAATTAAAGTTAGGGTTAGAAATTCAGGTTAGAATATTTGTTAAATAGTTATTAAGCCTGAATCATTCTTAATAAACTATTTGTTGATTATGAATTAAGTCTTTGTTCATGCTTTATTAAGGCAGGAATAAGTGGAGTTATTATAAAGTGTTACCAGTGAAATGATTCGAAATTATGTGTTCTTCCCTGTCGAAGTAATCGCAACTGAGTACAGAGCAGTGGGCGGGGATAGGGGGAAGGTGAGAACAGGAATTTTCAAAACAGATGAACTCAAACATGCACAAATCAATCAAAATAAAAGTTTGTGTGAGTAATAAAGAAGGAACACTGGTTAAAAGCTCAAAAAAGTGGATTTTGCATTATATGTCGCCTTTAAATATAATGATAAAAAGTCACAGAATTAATAAAATATTGTTGAATAATAAAATTTGGTTCCGCAATAGAAAAGATAATGATAATTCCAGGTCAATTCCATGCAATTTTATGGAAATAGCAGCAAATTTTGAGCTAGGAAACCCCAAATCTATAAAATTCCCATGCATAATTCCACTTGATTGTGATGCCTTTGTGTAGTACAGAGCAGTGGGCGGGGATAGGGGGAAGGGGAGAACAGGAATTTTCAAAACAGATGAACTCAAACATGAACAAATCAATAAAAATAAAGGTTTGGGTGAATAATAAAGAAGGAACACTGGTTAAAAGTGCAAAAAAGTGGATTTTACATTATATGTCGCCTTTAAATATAATGATAAAACGTCATAAAATTAATAAAATATTGTTGAATAATAAAATGTAGTTCCGCAATAGAAAAGATAATGATAATTCCAGGTCAGTTCTGTGCGATTTTAAGGAAAAAGAAGCAAATTTTGAGCTAGAAAACCCCAAATCTGTAAAATTCCCATGCATGATTCCACTTGATCGTGATGTCTTTGAGTAGGCGCTGCCAGATGCACTCTGGGTAATGTAGTCCCCGTGTGCGGCGGCGGACAGATGGCTCCCGCGCAGAACAATAGAGCGACGTGGAACCCGGAGGACTTTGCACAACAAATGACATGGAAACAATGTAAACGGCCATTTGCAATTCAAAAGACGTCGTGCGTCACGGCCCCGAGACGCGCCGTGACGTGGACCAGGCGCATCCAAAACAAATTTAGGTTCGACGCGCGCCTTTTGTCCCTCGGCCGCAGCAAAGTCAGACAATGGGCCGAGTCAAAAACCTGTTGGTGAAATGTGAGTCGACCGCAGAGCAATAATGACGTGGCTTTGCATAGAAGGCTAAATCACAAAAATGGTTTGCTATTGTTCTATTCAAATTAAAGAAGAGCACGGCCTGTCCTCTTATGCATAGGGTTTTGGGGGCGGGGTTTAAAGGATGCCGTGTTGGAAATGTTAATATTGATTTTGTTTTGGAGTGCACTGATGCTTCTGTCCAGTGTCTGCTGAGACTTAAACTTGAGATCATTTGGAGAGATTTGTTTGGGCCTTTTAAAGTGGAACAGGAAAAAAACTTAAATTTAACGATATCAATGTGAAACTTCTCCTGTCGTTTATTCACATAAATGTAAGAAAAAAACGTATTACAAGTTTTTCATCATGTCATGTTTTCATTTAGAATCAAGGTGTTTTATGGTTAAAAAACACCAAAAATACACATATTTGAGACACTTAAACCTTAGAAATTGACAGAATCAGTTCATTTTCTCCACATTAGTTACTGAGGGGATTTTGAATTTCTTATTTTATTTTTAAGTAAACAATATCTGACTGAAAATTGTTCTAAAAAATCAAATTTTGACTCATTTTTTTGACTTAAAACTTGAATAAATCTGTTTTAGAATTAGATCCTTCTGTTCGTTTCGTCCAAATCATGTTGAGTCCAGATTGTACCGTTTGATGTGGGATTAACTTTAAGGCTTATGTTTATGTCCAGAGAAATCTATGGATGAAGAGGATTAAATGAAATAAAAAAAAACATCTTTAGGCACAGATTGGACAAGTTTGACAAGTAGAGAGAGCAAACTGACCAAAAAACAAAAACATTTGCTTCAAACTAAAGCCGTGTAAAAGTGAAATCACCCCTCGACGTCTGTGTTTTATTGTGAGCTTTTGGGATCAACGAAGCTAGGAATTCACAAGTTTTGACGGACTTTATTACGTAAATGGCAGACTGTAAACGCATTTAAATACGACAAGCACCTTTTACTTCATCCGTGTTCAAAGCGTCTCTTATATTTTCAGCTGTTTTAGGTTTGTTTTTAGCGTTAAGGAGCTGTTTTGTCACGTAAACGTTGTTCTTTTTATTCGTATTGACAGGGCCCTTCGATCAAAAGATCAAACATAAACTTTCCCAAAACAATCTCCTGCTGCTCGGCCCTCGGTTGCCACGACAACGATATTCTGATTATCGTAATCTGGACTATAAACTCTAAAC
Source organism: Rhinogobius similis (assembly GCA_019453435.1). Taxonomy (NCBI): domain Eukaryota; kingdom Metazoa; phylum Chordata; class Actinopteri; order Gobiiformes; family Gobiidae; genus Rhinogobius; species Rhinogobius similis. Next base: position 9,290,122 of record CM033622.1, on the reverse strand, counting down.
ACCCTAAAACATACAAGAAAATAACTTTTTAATAATAGTAAAGACCGGTTAAACTACTAATTTCACTAAAACACAGAGAAATAATGTAGGATTCAGCTAAAAATTGCACAAATTTCAACCCAATTTTACTTCCAAACCACCGAACAAACGACAAGGACTAAACTTTTGGATTAATCAATTTGTCGTCAATATAGTACTCTGCTCTACTTCTGTACTTTTCAAAACTTCCTTCAACTTTTCCAATCCAACTTTATTTGCTGAGCACATTTTATAAACAAGATCGTTTGCACACAGTCATAGCAAAATAAAAGAGACATTTAGCTCAAAAAGTCAAAAACCAACAAATGGATTTAGTGTAACAAAATCCCTCAGTGAAAAATTAAATAAATAAAAGCAACAATTCTTCATAAACTGCTACTTGATGGGTGTAAAACTATAATTTAGCTTTAAAACAAGTATTCTCTCAACAAATGAAATAAAAAAACAAAACAAGAAAAAAGTCAAGAACAAAAAAAACATCAATTTCAATCAAAATCAATAAACAATGTCTTTTCCTCAATAATACCCTTAATTCATAAATATTCTCCACCTAGAAGCCTTCAATCACAATATTTCAACATTTATTTAGTTAAAACTACACCTTAAAAGTCTAAATATACAATAGAAATGACCGTTTGACTCGTCGACTACTGAAATAATCATAAAATAATCACAGTATTCACGTTCCCTCCTCTGTAAACCGTCTCAATCCGTAAACCTCCTCAACAAAACGTCAAACACGTGCCGTAATCCTGTGTCTTCAGAGTCATGTGGGCCTCTGTTGTGCGCAGTTTCAGATGGAGGTCAGATGTTAATAGCGGCTCGAGGCTAAACGCGCTTTTAAATTCATAAAACAACAAAGTGATTAAAAATAAACGCTGGTTAAACTTTAAAGAAGAGGCCCCCCCGGATTTTCATATTTGATAAGGAGGAGTATTGCCCCCCGCAGGCCGCCGTAGGTCGACCGTGTGAGCGCGTCTGTGATTGGAGGAGCCGGAGAACCTGCCCTGAGATGTGTTTGGACGAGTAAAGAGGGCATGCCCACCTGACTCAAAGATCAAGAGAATCAAACCCACAACCGCCACCATCTCTGCAAAATAAACCAAAACCAAAGTGTAAAATTTGGATTAAACGACGCATATCATGACAAATTGCTTTGACCTCATTCGTTTTTTCCTTATCAAAAACAAATCTGCAGTTGTTTTTAGCTTCATTCACACTTTTTCATTCATCGTGTTCACGAGGTCTTCCTGCCTCAGAAAACACTCACATTTTAAAGATGAGTTACTGAAGATGCATAACCAGGTTCAAACTGGACCCAAGCAAGGACCAAAACAGGTCCATACCAGGCTCAAACCGGACCCAAGCAAGGACCGAAACAGGCCCAAACCAGGCTCAAACCGGGCCCAAGCAAGGACCGAAACAGGCCCAAACCAGGTTCAAACCGGACCCAAGCAAGGACCAAAACAGGCCCAAACCAGGCTCAAACTAAAATAGGTTCAAAACAAGCTCAAACCAGACACAAACCGGGCCTGAGCAAGGACCAAAACAGGCCCAAAACAGGCTCAAACCGGGTTCAAAATAGGTCCAAAACAAGCTCAAACCAGACACAAACCGGGCCTGAGCAAGGACCAAAACAGGCCCAAAACAGGCTCAAACCGGGTTCAAAATAGGTCCAAAACAGGCTAAAACCGGGTCCAAAACCGATCCAAAACAGGCCCAAACCAGGCTCAAACTAGGTTCAAAATAGGTCCAAAACAGGCTCAAACCAGGGCTCAACAAAGCCAAAACTAAGTCCAAACCAGTCCCAAAACAGTTCCAAACCGGTTCAAACCAGGTCCAAACAAACCAGGCCCAAACAAGATCCAAACCAGGTTAAAACCATAGACTGTAGATCAGTGGACTAAGGGATTGTGACGTCACCCATAGCGTTTGCCTCCAGCCAAATGAAGCCCATTGCGGCTAGCAGTTATAGCGGCTAAAGCGGAGCCAGACTCCATATTTGGAAATCCGAGTGCGTGTCGTGGCAACCACACGGACTAATCAGGGCGCGGTTGCTAACGGTATCCGCCCCTCGGTGAGAGAGGCAGCGAACGCGTGCGGCGCTAGCTGTCAATCAAACCTGTTGCTAACACGGCAGCGGCCCACGGAAAAGGAAGCACCTGATTGGTCAGTTATTATTGCTAATAACTTGATTTATGAACAACCTAACGAAAAAAAAACACCCGATTCATGTAGAGTGTGTCAAAACAGATGTTTTAGTTCCAAGATGGTGAGCTTAGCAGAAACAGTTACAGAGTAAAGGGCACCAGTGTCCCAATAGAAAGTGAATGGCAGCTCGGCTTTATGGAGCCAGGAGCGCCTCCATAGCTGCTTCCTATTTGGAACGCGGCGGCTAGCATGCTAACATGGTCCACTGATATCTACAGTCTATGGTTAAAACCCTGCCCAAACCAGGTCTAAACCCCTTCCAAACCAGGACTAAACCAGGTCCAAATCAGGTCTGAATCAGATAAAATCCAGGCACAAATCTGATTCAAACCTTACCCAAACCAGGCCCAAGCCAGGTCTAAATTAGGCCCAAACCAGGTCCAAAATCCAGTCTAAACAACTATTAAAAGAAGGCCAGGGTCTAGACCAGCCCCAAACCAAGTCTAAACCAGGTCCAAACTTGATCTAAACCCAAACTATACCAGGCCCAAACCAAGATTAAAACATCAGCATCCAAACCAAGTCTAAAACAGAACTGAAACAGGTCTAAACCCAGTCAAAACCAGGACTAAACAAGTCTAAACCCGTCAGGCCCTGCTCACGCTGCGTTATCTACGTTAAACCCTTCTTTATGTTCCTCACTCATGGTCCGTCTCGGTCGTTCTGCCTCAGTTACGACTTTATTTACTGCCGCTCTTAAAGCAACGGAGCATGAAAAGTGTCAAATTCAGATCATATGAGAGCCATGACCCGCCGCATGTTTTTGGGTCAATCCTGCCGTTATGAACAAATACCAGAGATCACGGGACGGACGACGACAATCGTTTCAAACCGACAAAGTGTTTATTATCCTGCAGTATTATCAGTAATGTGTGTGCAGTGGCTGATGGGGCGGAAAATGTGAGAAGTATTCGATGAGCAGAGCGTGAATGTAAAAAGAACACAAACTACAACGGGAAGAATCAACATCTGAGCAAGTTTTGTCAAAAATCATGTTCTTTTCTAGCTATTTTGTGATAATAAAGTGTGAAATATGAAGCGTAAATGTAGGTAAAGAGTAGTAGAAGAAGTAAACGTAGTGATTTAGTGTCGTGTGTACGTGAAAATAAAAGGTTGCATGTTTAAAGTGCGCGTGGCAGTTTTTCAGGATTTTCTGATTTTGACTTTATTTGGTGTGTTAATGCATCCTGGAAATATAAATTATAGTTTTAAATAAATCAAGTGTCTGTTTGTGGAGAAAAACTGAAAAAATCTGTTGAAAATGACAAATAAACAGATTGATGACGTCACACTGGGAAGGTAGAAGCATCATTTACAAAAAAAAGACCCTTTAAACATTTATTCAACAAAATAAAGACACTGACGTATATTTTTTCAAGTAAAAAAAAAATTGTTTTGGCCCTGTGTACAATGTCTGAATGTCCTACTGTGATGTCATAATTTACAGGAAGTGGAATAAAACACATTAAAATTGCTAACCGGGATAAAATTTGTCATGAATTTTACCAATTTTTTTAATCTGTTTAACTTAAATGCATGTTAGTTCTATGAGTAGTCCATCTTGTCATAGGCACTTGCATTTATTGTGTCGGACAAAAAATTTAAATAATTTCCATGTTTTTGAGGTAAACCTTGTGTAAATCTTACTGTCACAACATTAATTATGTAACATTTGAGCAAATGTTATTTACGTAAAATTCAAGTTTAAGATAAAACTTTATTTATCACGAAGGAAATTCCAGAGAAGATTAAAATACATAAGATGAATAACGTTAATAAGACTATAGCTATAAAGTGATACTGCACATACAATAAATACCAGTTATATTATACTACATTAAGATAAATATGAATAATTATGACGGTTGTTTGCTTAAATTGAGTTGAAAATAGCATTGTGTTCGAATTACATGGTTTAATTTAAATTTCTCGAGTGTTTCATTTGATAAACTATGGTTAAAATTGCAATTCTCGCTGTTAAAATGTGTAATGTGTTAAAATGTGTAATGTGTTAAAATGTGTTTTCTGTATTTAAAGCATGTTTGTGTGTTTTTAGGTTATCAACACTACAACCTGTTTCTCGTGTCAACTTCAATTGCTTAAACGACAACAAAAAAAGAAGAAAATAGTCAATAAAAGCGGTAAAATTGAGTGGAACTGAGCTAGCGTCCTTTTGTCTGAAGAAAAAAACATAAAAACATGACACTGATCCCATTTTAACTTGGAAAGACGGCAGTAATATCAAAACAAACCACGTTCTGAATGAAGAAAGAGCCGTCTGATTGAATAGCGCTCGAGATATTGGGCATAAACCGTGCAAGATTTAAAAGTGAACTCAAACAAAACATCGCTTTATCCAAAAGACGTTCTGTTCGATCCCTTTAAGCCGTGAACTCAAAATCAATTAAGCTGCAGCGTGACGCAATAAAACAAATAACTCACAACTTAAAGAGTCTGAATGCACCGTGTACGTTTGGAAAGTTCTGTTCAAATCTGCTTCACATGACCGTTTTACGAGCCAAATTCTCAACATTTCACACCAAACGGCAGCTTAGAAAATGTCCAGCTTCACGAGAATGACATCAAAACTAAACTAAGACGATTGAAAAAACAAAAACATGGTTAGGTTCGAGAGATAAACCTGTAAAATAATTATTAACCGGGACAAAACCACAACAAAAACAGATCTAAGGAGGATGAAACCAGGACTAATCGAGGCGTAAACCAAGATTAGATCTGACTGAAGTTGGAAAAAGAACATTTCAGCGCCAACTAAAGCAAACTGGAGTAAAACCAGGACTAAACCAGGACTAAACCAGGGCTAAACCAGGGCTAAACCAGGACTAAACCAGGACTAAACCTGGGCTAAACCAGGGCTAAACCAGAGCTAAACCAGGACTAAACCAGGGCTAAACCAGAGCTAAACAAGGACTAAACCAGGACTAAACCAGGACTAAACCAGGTCTAAACCAGGGTCTAAACCAGGACTAATCCAGGGCTAAACCAGGGCTAAACCAGGACTAAACCAGGACTAAACCAGGACTAATCCAGGACTAAACCAGGGCTAAACCAGGACTAAACCAGGACTAATTCAAGTCTAAACCAGGACTAAACCAGGACTAAACCAGGACTAAACCATGTCTAAACCAGGTCTAAACCAGGACTAAACCGGGGCTAAACCAGGACTAAACCAGGACTAAACCAGGACTAATTCAAGTCTAAACCAGCTCTTAACCAAGTGCAAGTGACATTTAATGATACAAAAATGAAATGAAAGCGTATCTTGCGTTCAAAACAAAACATCATAATTATCTTCATTGCTAATTTTGAGTTACTGATATAAAAGTTAAAAAAAAAAAAAAAATTTCTTTCAACTAAATGTTCAGAGTTTAAAAGAGGCAGTGCATAACTTTAATTTAGATAATTAAGTTGAACTTATTTAGACGAATCACCACAAGTAAAACTGTTTTTTGATGTTTTATTATTTCATTTTGATGGACTTTACAGACGGATTTGTTGATTTCTAATTCCAAGCCTGATTTATTCATGTTTTAATTCCAAACAATTAGACAACATTTGAATTTTTATGCTAAACTACTAAATAAGCTCCAATATCCACTCTGTAAATAGTTTTCTACATTAAATTTCAACAAAATTAGCAAAAAAATTGGACTTGTATGCTTTTTCTTTTATGTGCTCTCTCTGATCTTGTGCTGTTGTTGATTTATTCGTGTTTTTATCCTATTTTATACAAATTTTATACAACTTTAAACCTGGCTTTACCCATTTTTTCAGATGTATACGTCCCAAATATGTGCAATTGCCTTATCTATATCTGTAAACTTGATTTAAAAAGAACTTGTAATACATTTTTTTTACATTTATATTTGTTAAACTGCACAAAAAGTTTAAAAGTTAATATTCTTAAAGCTTTTCACCTGCACTTTCTCGCCTTAAAAATGTTTGCTTTTAGTTTAACAATTGTTGTATTAGAAGTATATATATATGTTCTGCTTTGTTACTTTGTCAAAATGTTAGTTTCTTGGAAGAATGATTTATTTTTCAATCAACATTTACTTAAACAGGTAAAAAAAGACAGTTCTGACTCGTTTAACTGTTGTTGCTTTTGATTCTGTTTTTCCCTCGCCCTCCGTTGGCCGTCGGGGTTTTATCCAGCATCATGTTTATCTTCAGCGCGCTCTGTAAAAGTCACCGTCACGTTTGAGTCGCGGCCCGTGATTTTACGACGCCGTCCTCTGTCCCAAAGTCGTCCCGGGCCCCTCCCCCGCCGGCTCCATCCTGTTTCCAGCCCAATCTGGTCCTGACGCTGAAACCGGATCCAAGTTGAACGCCGGGGGTCGAATAACGGCTGATTTCTGTTGGCGGTGACCTCTCCGGATCAAATCGCCCCCGTACACTTTATATATACTGCGGATAGACTATATATATATGAGTGTGCGCGCAGGAAAAGACAAAGGAGCGGCGTATGGCTCGCTTTTCTCTTTTCTTTCTTCACAGCGCTCACATGACCCACTCTTTTATGGTCCTCGAATGCAGCACGGAAATCACGTACGAGGAGTTCAGGCTTAGACGGACAGGAAACATACGGGGCTTTTGTGTTTGAAAGCTGTTACGTTTATGAAAAAGATGACTTAAAGGCCCTCTGACAGGTTTGAGAGAAATATATTTAAACATTTTGCTAAAATACTACAAAGATTTTATCACGGTTTAGCCATTTTTTTTAATTCTTTACTTCCTGGTTGTAAATGATGACATCTCACTAGTAAATTACCAAAGCAACCACACAGTGCACTGGGCCAAATTCATCTAATGTCACAGATTATTTTAATTTGACATATACAAATACTGCGTGAATGCCTTTATTTTGTTGAATTAATGTTTAAAGGGTAAAAAAGTTGTTTATTTTGTGTAAATTATGCATAACTTTTGTTTCCCCAGTGTGATGTCATCAATTTGTTCTACAGATTTTTCAACTTTTCTCTCCAAACAGCTACTTGAATAGTGTAAAACTATTAAAGGTATTAAAACACCAACTAAAATCATGAAAACCTGTCATACGCACTTTACTCGTTTAACTAAATTGCAAGTGGTATAAACATATTTTACAATTTTAACAAACAATTTCTAATTTTATCCCGGATTCGAATTTTTTTCAGGTTTCACAGAATTTTACTTCCTGGTTGTAAATGATGACATCAAAGTGGGAAATTACCATAGCAACCACACTGTGCACTGGGCCAAACTCATCTAAAATTAAACATTGTTTTATTTGACATAAAAAAAATAAATAAAAAATTGCTGAATAATTGTTTTAAGGGTAAAAAAAGTTGTTTATTTTGTGTAAATTGTACAAAACCCTTGGATGGAAATTTCGACAGATTTTTTCAACTTTTCTCAAATGTCTACTTGACAGGTGTAAAACTACAATTCATATTTACAACAGGTATTGATACACTGAATAAAAAATTTAATAAATTAGAAAATCATAAAAACCTGTTATATGCACTTTAAGGTGAAACCTATTTCATACAGTTGGTGACTTTTAAACGTGCTCTGTGTAACTTAGATTTTATTTTACACGTGACACTTTTAAGCGCATCAACTATCAGCATTAAATGTCTTTTAGAGACTGATCTTTTGTTGGGGCAAACCAGCTGCTGAAAGAAGTCACTACATGCTTTATTTGAACACAAAACAGAACTACACAACTTAGGGTTCTGACTGAGCTTGTTATAAATTTAAATAATTTAGGAAAAACAATCCAATATAATGTCGATTTATATTCCAGAGTGTCATATTAAACCTATCCAAACGTATCCATCTCCATAGAAACAAGAAGATATTTTTATCACTAAATAGTAATGATCTAATAGGCTCAATGACACGCTGGCTAGCTCCCTGCGTCTCAAAGCTAAAGCTAACTTTTACACAAATTATAAAAAGAAGTAACCAATTAAAATTTACAGTAAAGACTACGCAGTTGTTTTTAGGTAGATTAATCATATCAGATTTTAATGATTTGTATTATGCCTCAACATTAGCATTAGCATTAGCATTGACACAAAAAGACCTAAAGTTATAAACACAAAAGCGTTATCCGGTAAAGTATTAAGTTCATTTGTAAAGTCTTTAACGACCTGTGACGTCCATTCACTGCACAATGCGTCATCTTTAAGTATTTTTTAAATTTATTGTAACAAGACTCAACAAAAACCCACAGAGATACAACTGGACAGGAAGTAGTGACGCTAACACTGAGCTAGTTACGCACACAGCCAATTGAATAAATGGAAGACGGGTGTGTAAAGCCATAATGAGGATATTTCTGGGCAAAATAATGACATCACCATAGAAACAAGCAGGGGGCGCACCAGAAAACTAAAAATAATGCTGCATTCTCTCCATTTTCTCCATCAGTGCCGTGTTTTCTTCCGTTCTAAAAACTAAAATGGCAGACAATCTTCACAATAATAAAGCAATAACCTCAACCTCACAGGAAGCTGGTGAATCTGCAAACGTGTTAAAAATACAACATCAAATCAGAGCATAAACGTCTGCGGTCAAGACGTTATTTTAGTCTTCAACATTTGCTGTGATATTTTACCGTCTCTTCTTATACTTAACTTATATCTTTAAACCTGCACATAGGTCTGGGTGATACGGTGATAAAAATGGAATGTTGAGCTCGTCCCTGTGACAATCTGCTTTTTTTGGGAAATCGTCGTATCATGATTGACTGTTTGTGTCTTTAATGCAGCTGTCTGTTCAAACACACTTTTTCTCCTGTTGTTTAGCCTCTGAAGCCTCTGAGCAGATGACTTTATTTAACTCTTAAAGGCCAGCGCTGCACAATTAAACACACTTTTAATGGATGCAATTAGCAAATCTCAAAGGCTTGGATTTGTACAACATGTTCTGAAATAAGCAACAACAGCAGCGTGACCAAAAGCGATAAAAATGCGTTCAAAAGCGACAAAAACGCGCCAACAAACAACAAACGAGACGCAACGCACCAAAACTAGGCAACTAAAGGCAACAAAAACGTGACAAAGACGCGTTTTCAACACGACAGACACAACCAAACGTGACAAAAACGCGACAAAATTGTGCTTAAAATGTGACTTTGAACAGAATCCTATTATTAAAACGTAAATCGCAAATCTAATCCCAATCGCACGGGTCAGAAAAATCACAATTAAACTAAATCAAACCAAAAACGCAATTTTAATGGATGCAATCAGCAAATCTCAAAGGCTTGGATTTGTACATGTTCTGAAATAAGCAACAACAACAGCGCGACCAAAAGCGATAAAAATGCGTTCAAAAGCGACAAAAACGCGCCAACAAACAACAAACAAGACGCAATGCACCAAAACTAGGCAACTAAAGGCGACAAAAACGTGACAAAGACGCGTTTTCAACACGACAGACACAACCAAACGTGACAAAATTGTGCTTAAAATGTGACTTTGAACAGAATCCTATTATTAAAACGTAAATCGCAAATCTAATCACAATTGCACTGGTCAGAAAAATCACAATTAAACTAAATCAAACCAAAAACGCAATTTTAATGGATGCAGTCAGCAAATCTCAAAGGCTTGGATTTGTACAACAAACAACAAACAACAAACGAGATGCAATGCACCAAAAGGCAACTAAAGGCAACAAAAACGTGACAAAGACGCGTTTTCAACACGACTGACACAACCGAACGTGACAAAAACGCGACAAAATTGAACTTAAAGGGCCTATGACAGGTTGGACGACTCATTTGACAAAAATGCAATTTATCTTAACAAACTTTACAAATTTCAGTGCGGTTTAGCAATTTTTTTAGGTTTTTTTGTCTTACTTCCTGGTTGTAAATGATGACATCACACTAGGAAGTTACCTAGCAACCATCCTGTACAGTGGGACAAAACTCCTCAGATGTCACAGATTTGTTTATTTTACAAATAAAAATACATGTTAACACCTTTATTTTGTTGAATTCATGTATAAAAGGTTAAAAAAAAGTAATTTATTTTGTGTAAATAATGCATAACCTTTGTCTTCCCAGTGTGATGTCATCAATTTGTTTACTTCCTGTGATTTTGAACAGATTTTTTAACTTTTCTCCACAAACAGCGACCTGATTGGTGTAAAACTATAATTTATATTTACGACAAGTATTTATACACTGGATAAAGTCAAAATTAGAAAATCATGAAAACCTGTCATACGCACTTTAAAATGTGACTTTGAACAGAACCAAATCTAATCCCAATCGCACCGGTCAGAAAATCACAAACGCTCAAATGTGCGACTCATTCCTCGTCTTGAACAAAGAGAACAGCAGCGCTATTACCTTCACCGCAGGCTAACCGCACCCGCGTCGTTCTTACATTATCGTCGCGTTCGTATTAGCTCCATTAGCCCTCGTCTAACTTTAGCGCGCTACTACCCGCTGTGTGCCAGGATTTCGACACCTAAACAATCCTCAAAATTCACACCGGATAATGAGATTCGCTCCGTAAAGTCTAATAATATTTAACGGCGGCTCCGGGGGGATTGGAAGCGCCGACGAAACGAGCGCAACGGGCTCCTTCGAGAGCGACGGCGGGCCTTTAGCGCGGTGCAGGAGAGCGGGCGATGTAAGTGTAATTGTATCATTTGCAGAGAACAATAGGGACAAAGGAAGAGGAACAAAGGAGGAAACTTGATACAAAAAGATGATTAGAGTCTTGGATAAAAAGGTGAGATCGGGAATTGGACTGACGAGGCTTGAATTAAAAAAAAGGGGCTTGAAATTCTTGAAAATTATAGACTTTCAATAAAAAAAAAAACCACAACAACACCTGGATTATACTTTTTAAATCATGAGGTCGATCGAAGCGATTCACAAAAAGACAATGGGGTTCATCAGTGTTTCCTGAAGTAAATTTTCCATTCATTTTCTCCATAGGAATTCAGAAAAAATGAATATAAAACAAGCTTGTTGGGATCTAATCAGCTCAGTGGTGAGTAATGAGCATCAGGCCTATCATTTTACTCAAAATTTGTTTCTGAAACTATATAAACCACAAAGTTATTAAACCTTTTGGCCAAATTTTCATTTTTTTGTTTGTTTTTTGAGCTGAAAACAACCACATAATGACACCATAGAGCTCCTGATCCCCTGCCGTGCCCTTAAACTATGAATAATTGAATTTTTCTTAATCCTTAGGGCAAAAATGAATGAGAAATTTACTTCTGGAGCGGCTGTTGACTTTGAAGTGGGAGGGACCGGTACAAGTTTGTGGCTTGAGACGTGGCTAAACAAGAAACTACTTATGGTTCATCGTCAGCTTGTTCTGCGTTTATGTCACTTCTCTGCAAAGCCTCTGCACAACGTTTTAGTCTGTTTATGTAATGAAAATGAAAATGTGTGACTGATTGCTTTACTTTCTGATGCCAAAAGTACATTCCAGAGTTACCCACTGTTTCCTTTGTAGGTGTTTAATGTCCCAGACACAAAGATTTAAAGTCTGTGTTCAAATGTGTGTTTTGACTATTTAAGAAAAGTTACAAAGTCCCAGAGAAATCTATGGATGAAGTGGATTCTATGAAAGAATAAAACATCTTTAGGAGCAGATTGGACAAGTGTGTTGTTTCCACATGAAAGTCGATATGTTGAGAGAGCAAACTGACCAAAAAAGTTGAAGAAAAAAAAAAATTTAGCTTGTAGTGTCTGGCCTTAACAAGAAAACACAGAGTTGAGCTGAGAACCGTCGCCCTCATCATGCCTCGCCACTCCGTTCCAGCAGATCTAATAGATTTTACAGTGTAGACACAGTCGTCCGTCCAAACACAAAGCCTGGATGGTTTCTCCTGCGTGCCGGTCCAAACTGGGCGTGTGTTGACAATTATTCACCGCAGACAACACTTCCCCCTGACAGACTCTTCCTCACAAAAGGCTGCGCTGAACCCTGGACGCCTCATTCAGTCCCACTTTCTCGCCGGTGCCCATGAAGACGATTTATTATACAGTAACGTCCCGATTGTGCAAAATAGACACTCGCACCTTCTGGCGTTTGTAATTCGGTGCCAGTGCAGTCTCTCCGCTTCTCACACTCCCCCCCCTCCCCAAAGAGCGAGCGAGAGAGCCCCCCGCAGGACCCGCTCTTGGCTGGGCCCGGTTCATTGGGATGCGCTGTGTGCTGTGTATTTACGGCCCGTTTGTTGGCACCGACGGCTGGACTTCTGCCACTCGCGCTCCCTCCATGCCCCGCACCATTAAAGTGCCACGGCGTTTTGTTTCGGCGCTCAAAAGGAGTGAGGAATTAAGAAGATGAGAAAGAAGTCTCTGGGGAAGTCCATCTGTGAGCTATATGGGAAATAAAAGAGGAGATAGGGGCGAGAGAAGGACAAAAGAAAGGCGAAAACAAGAGCGGAGAAGGGGATGTTGGACTTGCTGTGTGTGCGAGGATTGGAAGCAGCAAAGCAATCACTTCTCGTCCAAATTTGAGCAAAAAAATTCTAAAAACGCGTCTTTGTTGTGTAAAAAATTGGATGAAAACATTAAACAAAAGGGACTGCTGTCATTTGGAAAGCATGCAATGGAAAACACATCAAACGAATCACGAACCGCAATTACTGGAATTCGCAAAACTCAATTATTTCTGGTATTTGAGAAAGAAATTCTGTATTTGTTTGTGTTTATTGCCACAGGACAGGAATGTTTCAAGGACTTTGTATCATCAAGTGCAATAAATGAATAAAGGCGGCTTTAAGGCTGCACTGGTCCTGGTTTGAGTCTAGTTTGTTCCCGATGTAGACCTGGTTTGGTCCTGGTCTAGTCCTGGTTTAGTTCCTGATGTGGGGTTTGTGCAGAATGTGTGAGAAAATGAAGACAAAAGAGGGCCATAATCTTTGAAACTGAAAAACAAAATGTGAAACGGAGAAAGCAAGTTTTAATGTTGAAGTTCAGAAAAATAATGACATGATTAATTTTGAAGTTTTTCCATTTATTTTCTTTTTTTCCTCCTAACTGGTGGAATTTTCAAGTCCAAACCAAAGACTGAAGACCAAGTCCAAACCAAGTCCAGACCAGGTAAAAACTAAGTCCAAACTAAGTCCAGACCAGGTCGTCCAAAGTCCAAAGTAAGTCTAGATCAAAGTAAAAATGTAGACCAGGTAAATACTAAATCCAAACCAAATCCAAACTAAGTCCAGGCCAGGTCAAGACTAAATCCAAACTAAATCCAGATTAAGTCAAGACTAAATCCAACATAAATCCAAACCAGGTCAAGACCAAGTCCAAACTAAATCCAGACCAGGTCCAAAATAAGTCAAGACTAAATCCAAACTAAGTCCAGACCAAATCCAAACTATTTCATAACTAATAACAGACCAAGAATCAGAACCAACAGAACCAATAAAAGACCAAGTCAAATCCAAGTCCAGACTAAATCCAAACTTAGTCCGGACCAAGTCTAAACCAATTAACAGACTACAAGTTTGAATATGAAAAGAATATGATTTAAAACTTGAAAAGATGATCCAAAAGTGGAAAAATCTGAAGGTTAAATCAAAATTGAAACTTGGGTAAAAACCTGATAAACCTGAAAATAAATTAGAAACTTAAAATGTATAAATCAAACTTAAGAAATTCTTCACAGCTTGACGTTACAACTTCATTTCCCAGTTTCACATTTTTATTTTCCAGTTTCAAAGATAAAAGACCTGGTTCAGCTCCATATTTTTGTGTCTGTGTTTGGTCCAAAACAACAACAGCACAAACTTACCCACGCCACGACAACAATACGAATGTAAAGTCTAACGCTCTGTTTTATGTCTTTCACAATGGACCAGCGCCGAGTCGGCCACGATGGGAAACAAACATTAAAAGCCTTCTGTATAATGTTTCTCCACAGAAAAACTTCTAATTGACTATTTACCTTTTCCTTTGCAAAGTTCTTTCACAGTTGGCTTTACACGAGAAAAACAACTGTAATGTCTAGACTGTTTCTTTGCCATTTAAAAGCTGTTTTTTTTTTAGCTGGAGCCATTAGCCGCCGGTCCCCGCTGTGCCACCGGTTAGCTCCACAATCACCTCGTCTGTGCCGGCCTGGCCCTCTTAGACGTCAATTTAGCCTCTCGGCGCTCGAGCTAAAACGTGCCAGCGGTGTGCCTTTAATTGCCGCACGGACTAATAATGTTAACCTTTTTAGAGCGCGTTCGTTAAGGCGAGGAGGGGGAGCGGCGGAGACGAGACGCCGAGTGTCGCTAAAATATGTGCCGTTCAGATTCCCGTCTTTGGGTAATGACGGCAAAAATGTGGCCTTTTGAGAGGGCAATGGCTCGCAAATTGGCACTGGATTTCGAACCGTGGAGAGATCAAGAGCGTTCACTAGGGATGAAACTAACGAGGGTTTTAGTAGTTGAGTGTTTTTTTCGATTAGACGATTTGTTAAACGATTATTTCTGTTGAGAGTTGAGACTTTTTTAATACATTTCAAACCAAATAAAGGTTGAAAAATAGAGATTAATTGCATCTAGATACAAATAAAGTGTATTACTAATAAAAATCCCAATTCTTTTGCCATTTTTATATAATATTACCATTGTCCTTGTGGTAAAAGTTTCTGTTTTCGAATTTATTTTAGAGTCTGTATAGTTAAGATAACGATTACGAATATTAATCTACTTTCTTAAATTGACTAGTAATGATTAGTTGCTAATTCTTTGCAGTCCTAACATTCACGTTGTACTATTTGATGATCATTTCCAATAGAGAAGCAGCCTATATATGTAAATTCAATGGGGAATTTGCTGTTTTTGAGAGAAATATCCAAACTTATGGTCCACAAATGTTGAACCGTATCATAATTTGTTAGAGATTAGCTTTGCACACTCGCTGTATCAATCTGAACGCTTAAATGTACCTTAGCTAACATCTTTTGCGTCCTTGAGAGTGGAATAATGGCAAAACTTTCTGAAGCTGTGATGAAAACTAAATGAAAACTTTCTACAGACAGAGAAGATGTTGAACTTTGTGGAATGACAGTATTTATAGAGATATTAAACAAAAACAGAGACAAAACATCTGCAATAAGCACATTTTACCATAGAATTCTCACACGTCTCCAGTTCAGTTCTAATTATGAGCAATTTAATCACGAGAACTCAAACTTTTCCGTAAGGATTAGGTATTTTCCTCCAAAAATATTCAAAAAGTGTCCACAAAAAGCTGAACTTGGTATCGATATTAGAGAAAATAACCACTAACCCACTATATTTATCCAACAACACCACATATAAACACTACAATTATACAATTTGGAGTCGCGATAACAAATTTAGATGTGCACTATAATGTTTGCAGAAAATATTACGATAAACAATAATATTGAGACTACTTTATGCCACCGATACAAAGTTTAAAGCCGTAAAATGGCATTCCAAATGAATCATGTTGAAAAAATATGAGCTGAAATAGAAAAATTAATTGGTATAATTAATGAGACAAATATATTAATTATTGACCTTTTACAGCTGAAATTGCAATATATTACCAAAAAAATAACAAAACGTTTCTTATTTGTGTAAAGATAAGATACACACGATAAATACTGAGCCCCAAAAAGGCTTTCATTTATGGAACGAAAAGTCGATATAGTAATTATCGTTGTTATTGTTTTTATTTTACACTTACAGTCAAATACATCGTTAAAATAGTAAACGCAAACACAGGACTACACCAGGACAATCAGAACTGAACCATAACCAGGTCTGAACAAAGACAAAAGCAACAAATCCGGACGTAATGAAGACACTAGAATGTGTTTTCGCAGCAGACGCCGCCTCAGTGTGTTAATACATGCGTTGTCTCCCGTGGACTCATCACAAATGCAGATGTCTCCTCCTGAATAAATGATTACTGAGTGCCCTAATTATCCCCCCGCGCTCGAACCTGACCGCAAACAACCTGCTAGCTAAACGCCATTAGCGCCAAGGTGTGGGTTAGCTAGCATTGACAAAGCACAAATACCACTTTTAAGGCAGATGGTTAGCGTTTGTGACGAGAAACGCTAAAGAAAAAGCCATTCAAAGGAAATATAAGTGTGTTACTGGATTAGAAATCACAAGAATTAAAGGGCCTCTGACAGGTTGGACTACTCATCTGACAAAAATGCAGTTAAGATAAATATATTTCAAATTAATTAAAATACTTCACTAATTTTAGCACGGTTTAGCAATTTTTTAGTTTTTTTGTTTTACTTCCTGGTTGTAAATGATGACATCACGCTAGGAAATTACCTAGCGACCATTTTGCACACAAAAAAAACAAACATCTGACATACACGGGGCCAAAATACATTCAACGTAACGCAAACGCCTTTATTTTGTTGAATCAGTGTTTAAAGGATAAAAATGTTGTTTCTTTTGTATAAATTATGCATAAACTTAGTCTCCCCAGTGTGATGTCATCAGTCTGTTTACTTCCTGTAATTTTCAACATATTTTTCAACTTTTCTCCACAAATAGCTGCTTGATTGGCGTAAAACTGAAATGTCTATGTACAACTGGTATTAATACACCAAATAGAGTCAAAGTTAGAAAATCATGAAAACCTGTCATACGCCCTTTAACACAGATTCAATGATAACGTGAATATTTTCGTTGTGTGCACATGAGAGGCTAGATTATAAAATTGACCAAAACGTAGAGAACATGATTACAATTAAGATTTGACAAAAACTAAGACAAAATATGGACATCTGACAAGAGATTATTGTCAGTAAACAGAACTACAGTTGGATTAATCGCCATTGTCGAGCGCTAGTTAGCTAAACTACAAAAGGTAGGACAATGGTACCCAAAACAAATAACGTTTAGCATTTGGAAAGCTAACAACTACTACTACTTCTACTCTTACTAGTTCGATTTCATAAAAGCTGTTAAAGAGTGGGCTCAGAGATTTTTGTGCAGTTGACATCAAAATCCAGATTTCCGAAATAAAAGTCAAACAAGTCAAAACCCTAACTTCAAACTCGTAAACGCAAGCAACCGAGAACCAGATGAACGAAGCGTTAAAGTCCATATGACAGGTTACCAAAGCATAGTGAACATGATTATATTTCTTTTATATTTTTTATAAGATTTTACTAAACATTTTGCCTGTTTGTCCTCAGTTTGACAGTTTTGTGAGATTTAAAATGTTACTTCCTGGTTGAACATGAGCACAAACATGACAAAGCGTAAACAAGGGCCAAAATCCATGTAAATTACACAATAAAACAGTTGTGATTTGACAAATAATACCTGTAAATGTGTAAATTGTTAAATGTTTGGTGTATTGTTGCTTACTGATGACATCACAGAGGGATTTTGTTTTACAACTCAGCTCTACTTCCTGTAATTTTAAACTTTAATTTGTCAGTTTTTCTTCACTAACTGCCACTTGACTGAGGTAAAACCATGATAAATATTTACCACAGGTCCAATCTCACCAAACTAAGTCATAATTATAAAACCACGAGGGCCTGTCACGTGCTCTTCAAACCTGCCCGTGCCCCACATGTTGCGAACCATGCGGGTCTCATATCGACTCGCTCCTTGTAGCATTAGCTTTGATCCGTTGACAGATTAAAACCGTGGTCCACTTTTACACAACATTCAAAGCTGCTCCTTTGCATCGAACACAAATAAAAAATGGTGGAGATTTGAGAGTGAAATCGGAGCTATCCCCGTGGCTTCCGCACAGTGGGTTTAAAACACATAATAGAGGCTTAGTGCGTGTTTAACATAATCAGGCTTTTTTCATTGATTTTTTTTACCATCATTAACCACTTCTTCTTCTTCTGCTGCTGCTGCCGCTGCTGCTGCAGGGGCTCGACGCGCTTGTTCTTATCTGTTATTGTTCACCGATGTGCAGCAGAGGCAAATTAAACCAGGGTTGTAGCAAGGAAGGGGCAACAAGAGGGCAAGGAATATCCACAATAAACGAGAAAAAAAACGGTAATAGAGTCGTGTAATAATATCAGAAGTCACAGTGCATGAGGAGTATTCAACACGAGCCAACTGCACAATTACTGAGATCGCAATAGCAATCTGAACGATTGAACAGTTAGCAAATCACAAAGGCTGCCGTTTTTGGCCTGCAATGATTTACTCAAAAAAAAAAAAAAAAAAATAAAAAAAAAACTATCCTGTTTCATTCTGCATAAAACCTGCAAACCCTGGAGTTTAGCTTAAAATATGTTCAAGCAACAAAAACGCAACTAAAAGTGACAAAGACACGACTCAAGCATGACTATAAGTGAAAAAAATGCGACTAAAAGTGACAAAAACGTGGCTTAACAACGAACGAATGACTTAAAATGACAGAAATGTGACTAAAAATGACAAAGGCGTGACTAGAAGTGACAAAATGCAAGTATAAGTGACAAAAATGCAACTAAAAGTGACAAAGACGCGACTAAAGCATGACTATAAGTGACAAAAATGCAACTTAAAGTGAGAAAAACGTGACTAAAGAACAAAAGAATGACTAAAAATGACAAAGGCGTGACTAGAAGTGACAAAAACACACATTAAAAGTGACAAAATGCAAATAAACGTGACTAAAAGTGACAAAAACATGACTAAATGTGATAAAACCAGGACCAAATGCACCTATAAACGACAAAAACATGACTAGACGTGACAAAAACACACATTAAAAGAGACAAAATGCAAATAAACGTGACAAAAACGTGACTAAAAGTGACAAAAATATGACTAAATGTGACAAAACTGGGACAAAAATTGACAAAACACCTTTTGAACCACACAATTCTTTTATTTTTTGTCAGTTCATACTGTATTTCATGCTCTGTGTTAATTCTGCTGGACGTGTTTAAAATGTGAACAAAATCCCATTATTAAAACATAAATCGCAAATCTAATCACAATCTTGATACTGGTTAAAAAAAAAAAAAATTCGTGCAGCTCTAAAACACAAAAAAGTCTAATTAAAATGACTTGAAATGCGAATATTAATCTTGATTTGTAGTTGGACCAGCTTGAATTTAATTTGTCATGTTGTTTCATGACAGTCAGACTTTAGAATTTGAGCATATCATTTATTGTAAAAAATGCTCCAAAAAAAGCTAATTATGAATAAAAATGAATAAAAGTTATATAGTAAATAATACACAGTAAATTAAAGGTATACAGTGACATTTATGCCCTTTTGTGATTGATTTTACAAACATTTCACAACTGTCTCATAATTAAACCTCAACTAATGCGTTTAAAGACATGTTTTAACACATTTCCGTCTGAATATCGGTATAAAAAGCTGCATTTCATGATAATATTCAACATTAAAACCAGAATCAGAGTTAGAAAAAGTCAATTTCAGTGAACAAAATACACAATTCAACCGAGAAACCTGGTGCAACATAAAACGCCGCACAGTCGCAGTAACATAAACTACGATAAAAGAAAAGGGCGTGCGTAAAGTAAAAATAGACTGATTGAATATAAATACAAAAGGTACAGTGTGGACACGTTAACAGTGCAGAGCCAGCAGAGCAAACAGATAAAGAGTTGTTGACGTGACTTATTTAAAGTGACAGGTGTTATAAAGTGTTCGAGAGTTCAACGGCAGATGAGGGAAAAAAGGAAAAACTTAATAATAATAACCGAGAAAAAGCAAAGTATTGAACCACGTCAGAGCGAAACAATCTAATCCACTCGAGTGAACAAATAAATCAATTAGCTGCACTGATTTGGAGTAGAAATGTCTTTTGTTTTGGGCCGAAGATGCAGCAAAATAAGCGATAATATTGAAATGACTTCCTGGCAATGACACAATAATCGTCTGAATGTACAATGTTGTTGAAAATCAAGAGCTGAATCACATAAAATGCAGAAAAACACTTAATTGTTTAGCTTTTATAACTAGTAGAAGTTGCTTATTCGACTCTCTACAGCTCAAATCTTGAAGAACAACAGAAAAATAACAAGAAAATGCAAAGAAAAGATACTCACGATAAATACTGACCCTAAAACATATTGTGCCTTTTCTTGTTTTTAAGGTAAGATGCTGCAGGTGAACAGGAAAAAATCTTAAATTTAAAGATATCAATGTTAAACTTCTCCTGTAGTTTACTCACGTAAATGTAAGAAAATAATGTATTACAAGTTTTTCATTGTGTCGTGTTTTTATGTAGAAATAAGGCGTTTAATGTGTAAAAACAGCCAAAATTCTCCATATTTGGGACATTTCACTCATTCATTCAATTTCTGTTTAATGGACGGAACCAGGTTTAAATGTCTTTGTTCATTTTGTACATATTAGTTACAAAAAAATGTATTGAGAGGATTTCGAATTTCTTATTTAGTTTTTGAGTAAACTAGATCTGACGGAAAATTGGCCTAAAAATCCAAATTTCGCCTCATTTTTTAGACTTAAAACTTGAATAAATCAGGCTTGGAATCAGATATCAGCAAATCCTTTTGCACGTTTCGTCGAAATCTTGCTAAATCCAAGACTGTAAAGTTTGGTGTGCGTGGGCGGTGCTTTAGGTGGTGATCTTTACGTCTCTGTGGGAGAAAAATGCATTTGGAGAAAACGGCATTTGAAGTTACAATGTCATATATAAATCAATGGATGAAGTGGATTAAATGAAACAATAAAACATGTTTAGGAGCAGATTGGTGTGTTGTTTGCACGTGAAAGTCTGTGTGTTGAGAGAGCAAACTGACCAAAAAACAAAAATTAAAGACATTTTTTTTGTTTTTTCTGCAATGTCTCACCTCCAAAACTCAACCTCACATTGTTCATCCCTTTAACGATTACTGATTATTATTATCACGATTCTTGAAGGTCAGATCCTTGGCGAGTGAAACAGCACCACGAGTCCGGGTGCGAGCATATGGCGCTGACAAAAAACCCTCCGTCTAAATCTACTTCATGTAAAAAGCTTGTGACAGTAAAGTCCTTACGGCAGCGTCTAATTCTGATCACGACCCGATTACCAAAGACACATCTCCGCCTCCTCGTCACTGAAATGCCCGCTCGCGCTCGCAGAAGAGGGAAACAGGCCAGCGCCGCGCACACATATATAAAGCGCTCGGACTGGTAAGTAGGTGAGAGGGCAAAGCGCCGCGCAACATCTGGACCAACGGAAAGCGTCCAAAAACAGCCCGACGTATAGCGAGCGCGGCGACGGAGCGGAGGAGATAAAAGCGAGATTAAGGGGCAGAGATAGGGCGACTCCAGCGCGCTTAAATCTGCAGCCAAAGTCCAGCCATCGCGGATAAATCCAGGTCCGGGCCCGGCCTATGCAAAGGAGCCTGTGTCGTGTTTACATTTCGACAACATGCACCGGATTAGACGTTTAAAGCCAGACAACACAGGCACATTTTTACAATTTTTGGGGTTTTTTTGGTCAGTTTGCTTTCTCAGTATATAGATGATCATGTGGAAACAACAAACACGTCCAATCTGCTCCTAAAGATGTTTTATTGTTTCATTTAATCCACTTCATCCATAGATTTCTCTGGGACATTTTAACTTCAAAGACACTGCATTTTTGTCCCTCGAGACATAAAGATCAGCCTTAAAGTAGATCCTACTCCAAACTGTATAATCTGGACTCAACAAGATTTGGACGAAACGTACAGAAGGATTAGGTGTCTAATTCTAAAACTGATTTATTGAAGTTTTAAGTTAAACAATGGGACAAAATTGGAATTTTTAGACCAATTTTCAGTCAGACTTAATTTATTCAAAAACTAAAAGAGAAATCCTGTCCATTTTTCAGATTTAAATGTCCCAAATATGTGTATTTTTGGCACTTTTCACACATATAGTGCATTATTATAGTACATGAAAACCTGACACAATGAAAAACTTGTAATTTTTTAGTTTTTTTCTTACATTTATGTGAGTGAACTACAGGAGAAGTTTCAATGTGATATCTTTAAATGTAATATTTTTTCCTATTCACCTGCAGCGTCTCGCCTTAAAAAACAGAGTGGTAGTGTGATTGTTGAGCCTTACTTTTAAGCAATTTAAGCAAAATCAGAGTGGCTCGTTATCCAAAAATACATTTTTGTAAGATTATTTAAAGTCTCAGTCCCTTGTGTTAAATATACTTGAAGATTTAACATAAAATATCCATAACTTCTGCAAAAAAACGTAAAATCAGAGTCATATTTTCACAATCACAATCATTATCTGGACTTTACAGACTTTAAAACATGTGAAAATGCCTCTTTATGACAAAAACAGTGGCATTATTAAATCAAAATGTCAAAAAGGACTCAACAATATCAGATTTTTAAAAGAAACATGTGTCCAAAGTCTGATTTTGACTTGAATTCGATCTGATAAAGCAAACCGAAGCATTACGTGAGCCAGTGGTAAATAAACAACAAACTGACTCATGGCGCACACATAACACATTAAACAGGTCAATGGCACTAACTATTTTACCCAAACTGTCCCGAGGCCATTCAAAAGTATGACTTGGGTTCAACGTGCGAATGTGGAGCCAAAAGTCCAAATTGCACAACAGCAGCGTGACAGGTGCAGCGTGACAGGTGCACGCCTTTCTTTTGGGAGTGTTTGCTCTGAGGGCCCTGGTTATCTGCCCTGCACGCTCCAGAGGACGACCCCGAGTGCCACGTAGGAACAGAGCCACGACCGACTGAAGCCCCAGCGCGGGACGGTTCAGCCAAAAAGTACAATAAAACGACGCCTTTTTTATGTTTTTACTGAACTAAAACTATTGTACAAACCAATGTGAGAGCTGGAATCTCCACAAAACTACTGGTTTCTATGGAAATTCTGTTTGATTTATTTTATTATCCCACAGTATGGCATAAAACTTTCCAAGAAGAACGTTCCAAAGTATGATTTTAACTTCCTGCAAGTGACTTTCCATCTTTCATCTTTAATCTAAGAGTTACTCATTTAACGTGGTTTGTAGGGCGGCTCGATTATGGTCAAAATTATAATCACGGTTATTTTGATCGTGAACAATTACTTCTATATTGTCAGAATGATTCTGTAGAGAAAGTGTTGATATATTTTATTAGTAATGTTTTCGAAAAGTGCTTTTGCTGCAGGTTTTGAGGTAAAAGGAGTCACTTGTGATTCTGATTTCAATTACAACCTTTTTCTAACTGAACAGAGTAATCATGGATATAACCATCACACACACGACTAACTGCACGTCCCTCCTCTTTAGGATGAAACGATTCTACGGCACACGATCTGTTTAAATACTGTCAAATATTAACATTCAATGGAAAAAAGGGGTAGAATAACAGAATATGTCTGTGTCACAGGCTACTGAATTTAAAGACCTGGTTTAGTCCTGGTTTAGACCTAGTTTAGATTTGGTTCATTCCTGGTTTAGACTCCGTTTAATCTTGGTTTAGACCTGGTTTAATCCTTGTTTAATCTTGGTTTAGACCTTCTTTAATCTTGGTTTAATCCTGGTTTAGTCTAGGTTTAGTCCTGTGTTTAGATCTGGTATAGACCTGGTTTAATCTTGGTTTAGACCTGGTTTAGACTTGGTTTAATCTTGGTTTAGACTTGGTTTAATCTTGGTTTAGTCCTGCTTTAGTCTCGGTTTAGTCCTGGTTTAGTCCTGGTTTAGACCTGGTTTAATCCTGGTTTAGACCTGGTTTAATCTTGGTTTAGTCCTGCTTTAGTCTCGGTTTAGTCCTGGTTTAGTCCTGGTTTAGACCTGGTTTAATCTTGGTTTAGACCTTGTTTAATCTTGGTTTAATCCTGCTTTAGTCTCTGTTAAATCCTGGATTAGTCCTGGTTTAGTCCTGGTTTAGACCTGGTTTAATCTTGGTTTAGTCCTGGTTTAGTCTCGGTTTAATCTTAGTTTATTCATGGTTTAGTCCTGGTTTAATCTTGGTTTAGTCCTGGTTTAGACCTGGTCCTGGTTCAGTTCTGCACATGTTGTCTCACACATTTCATTTTTCCAAAGCGTTCCGGCCTCGAGCCCTAAACCACCTGTGACCCCGGGCCCTCGTGAAGTTGGACGTCCGGGTCTGTGGTTCGGGCCCTGGACGCGCAGACGTGTCCCGGCCGCCCGTGGGGCAGAGGTCCGCGCCCGGAGGCGAAGAGCGCTCCATAATCTCACCGCAAACATCGAGATGGAGCGATGTAACCGGATTACCGCGAGCTAATGAAACGCGCCGCCAAACATGCCTGGACGCGGACCCGGACGGGGGGCGTGTCGTGTGCGGGATACTTGACTGTCCACAGAGGAGGGGGCGCGACGGCACGAGACCAAAAATGCCACCGCGCGCTCCTTGTGACGCGCGTTTCAACAAGTCTCCCCCATCTCTCTCTCCTCGCACTCCGCTCCAATCGCCGCCTCCCAAACCTCGCGATGTCTAAACCCAAAACACAACCTGCCGCTGCTGCCTTTTCCCCTCAATGCAGCAATGCGCGCTCCCGGACTCTCAACCCATATCCAGAGCGCGCGCCCGCCTCGCTCCATACATTAGCGCCCTCCCCCTCCGCGTCCTTTTTCCTTTTTTCCGCTTCAACCAAAAAAAACTAAACCCCGAGGCGCGCGCGTACACACACACACACGCACACGGAGCGCGCGGCACAGGCACGAGCACGGGCCGGCCTATAGCAACGTCTCTGATTGGCTCCGGCGCAGCTCCATTTGCCCACGTGACGCGCAGTGCTTACAATAAATAAACAGCGATGGGATAATGTACAGAGATGGCACCGCCGCGCTCCTTCCTGCTTTTTTTTTTTTTGGCCGAACCCAAATCGTTCCAAAATCACGATGACAATAAAGTTACGACGCGTTGACGCAGCATTGTCATCGCAAAAGGGCGTGCGCGTGTCGCCAAACTGGCCCCCGTTACATTATAGCTTTACATCGCCACGAAATATCGAGTTTGGGTTTTAGGGCCGTAACCTTTTTACGCATAACGACAACGCGATACTTGAAATTTAGGCTGCGTTCGCGGCGCGTTAAGCGATGCACCTGTCGTCAAAAGGTCTAACCGGAGTAAAAGCGGTGCAGAATGTTTTATTTGTGCTGTATATTGTGCTTTCAAACTCAAACACACACATTAGGCTTGGACACGACACAGAGAGAGCGTGCATCTGAATTAAAACACCGGCGTCAACGACAAACGCACCAACTGGACCAATAAAGTGTCATTACCAAATGTTACAGCAGAAAAGTATGAGCTGATTGTTAATGTCTAAATAACAATTAAAATATCCCACATTCCACTTGCGTCGCGCGTTTCAAGACGCGCACAGAGCCGCACACAGAGCGAACAGATGCACACGACCAGGACAAAGTTATTGAAAAGCGGTTTTGAAAAGATGAGTTTCCATTTGACTCCGACACTTTGCGTTGCGTCTGATTCTGGAATACTGTGCACAATAATAGAAGCCCATCCCCTCTGAGCGCGGAGCACGCTGGTCAGACATGGATCTCGCTTGACATTGCCAACCCAAATTCACTCGTTTTAACTAAATCTCGAACTCATCCGGGACAGTGGACTTGACGGTGAACGGGACACGTCCCGAGGCGATGGTCCAGACCTAATTCCCGGCCCCTGTCCTGCGGGAGGCGGGAGTAACCAAACATGACAGCTCCGCTCTATAGCTGTACGCGCCTATAGCTTTACCACTGGACCTTATTCCTATAGCGCTGCTCAAGTCCGGACAAAAAACAGCCAAAACAGAGGGGCCAGGGCGCCCCGCGAGCGCCGGGGACCCCCCACACACGCGCACACGCACAAGGCAGAGCGGGCTTACCTACACAGTGAATGAGTTTGTGCCTCCAAGAGTCAAGTTCCTGCCGAAAGCCGCGCCTCTCTACCGTGCATTGCTGCCTCTTGCACAGACTCGCCATTTTCTATCGGCCCCTCCCGTGGGCGCGCACATACTGCTGGGTGCTTCCCCGCGCGCACGTCACCGGCGCGTGTTATTGTACGGCTGGGTGGAGTGTGGAATGAGATATGAGCGCACGGGGCTGCAGCATCCCCCTTTACGCAGACCCAAGCCCCCCGTTCAGCGCTCGGGCCCACCCACCAGCGTCACGGCAGCGGCGCAGCACAAGATGTGACAGGACAGACCCCCGGGAGACCTAGACTCGGACCCGGAGCAGGAGAGGGGGAGAGCCGGAGACCTGGGCCCGGACCAGGAGAGGGGGCGAGCCGGAGACCTGGGCCCGGACCAGGACCAGGAGAGGGGGAGAGCCGGAGACCTGGGCCCGGACCAGGAGAGGGGGCGAGCCGGAGACCTGGGCCCGGACCAGGACCAGGAGAGGGGGAGAGCCGGAGACCTGGGCCCGGACCAGGAGAGGGGGCGAGCCGGAGACCTGGGCCCGGACCAGGACCAGGAGAGGGGCGAGCGGGAGACCTGGGCCCGGACCAGGACCAGGAGAGGGGGAGAGCCGGAGACCTGGGCCCGGACCAGGAGAGGGGGCGAGCCGGAGACCTGGGCCCGGACCAGGACCAGGAGAGGGGGCGAGCCGGAGACCTGGACCCGGACCAGGACCAGGAGAGGGGGAGAGCCGGAGACCTGGACCCGGACCAGGACCAGGAGAGGGGGAGAGCCGGAGACCTGGACCCGGACCAGGAGAGGGTCTGACCTGGAAAAGACCTGGTTCAGGACCAGGACAGGGTCTGACCCGGGGGAGACCTGGACCAGTTCAGCTTAATTTAATTACACGCCTTTATTGTTCTGGAGCTTAACATTCTCTATTTTTCTCACTTGTATTTTATTATGACCTCGACTCTTTGTAATAGGACCTGATTAGTTTGGCCTTGTAATTATTTAATCTTAGTTTAGAGCCAATTATTGGTCTTTTAAAGGGATTTATGGGTCTACTTTGGCTGACGTCTGATTTCCATCCAGTTTTCTTTTATATCTAAATTAAAATCAAAGTCCGTATCACAGGTTTTTATGATTCTCTAGTTTTGACTTTATTTGGTGGAAAATAACCTGTTGTAAATATTAATAGGCGTTTTACACCAATCAAGTGTCAGTTTGAGAGGAAAAGTTGAAAAAATACGTTGAAACTTACAGGAAGTAGAGTTCCATAACATGATGACATCACACTGGAGAAAAGTTCACACACAAGAAACACTTTTCTCTGATCCTTTAAACGTGAATTCAATAAAACACAGGCGCTCGCATATATTTGTATTTGTCAAATAATCATTTCTGTGACATTCGAGGAGTTTTGGCCCAGTGTATGACATGGTTGCTAGGTAACAGTTACAGAATTTCCCAGTGTGATGTCATGATTTACAACCAGGAAGTAAAAATAAACCTAAATCTTAAACCTAATAAGTTGCCAAACCGGGATAAAAATTGTTAATTCTTTAGCAGAATCTTAAATATTCTTATCTTAACTGTGTTTTGGGATAATTAGTGCTCCAGCCTGCCATGTGCACTTTAATGTTAACTAACTATCACTTTATGTTTGAGTTTCTTTCTTTGAGTTCTTTCAAATCTTACATTGAAAATAAAGCTCATATATTTGCAATTTCTATGATTTTTGTATTCGTGCTATTACAAAAAATAAAAAATTATAATCTTGGTCAGAAATGAAGAACTAGAGAGGGAACATGTTACAGTTAGATCTGGGCAATATTGACACAAATGAATATCTCAGTAGTTTTTGCTGATAACAATATCCGATTTTATTGTGTAATTCCAACAGAAATGTGTTAAAAGATGTCTTTAAATGTATTAGTTGAGATTTATTTTAACAGGCAAATGTGAAAGGTCTGTATAATTATTCACAAAAGAGCAAAAATGCTATTTTATTCTATTTGAAAGTTTACAATACAACTTTTTTTTCATTTTTATAATTAGTCAACTCTTTTGGGAGCATTTTTCACTATAAATGATATACATGATATTCAAATTTGTCATATCTTAAAACAACATTCACAATATTATCTACATTTTGATTAATTGCCCACATGCAGTTCTAGTTTGTTTCAGTAAAATTAGCCTAGACACTTATTTTTTGAGAAGCATCAAGTCATCCCAGAGCTCCGAGTCCAAGACAAGTCTCAAGTCCATTTTATCAAGTCATCAAAATAATAACTCACACCAGCTTTATCCCAGAATAATGTTTTTAACACTTGTCATTGACACTTAAAGTCCATATGACGGGACATTTGACTAAAATGTACTGAACATGATTATATTTAAGCTTTTACTAAACATTTTGCCTATTTGTCCCCAGTTTGACAGTTTTTGTAAAGTTTAAAAAGTTACTTCCTAGTTGAACATGGGCCGCAGCCGTTACCATAGCAACCAGAGTGTAAACAAGAGGCGTAATCCATATAAATGACACAATAGCTATGATTTGACAAATAATAATTCCTAATAACGTTTTTATTTTGTTGAATGATGGTTTAAACTGTCAGAAAAATGTGTCAGTTGTCTGTAAATTGTCTCGGTGCGTCGCTTTTTGATGACATCACAGAGGGATTCGGTTTTATAACTTAGCTCTAGCTCTATTTCCTGTCATTTTAAACTTTTATTTTTCAAAATCTCTTCACTAAACTATGATAAATATCTAGTACAGGTGCCCTCCCACCAAACTAAGTCACAATTAGAACATTTTGAGAACCTTCATTGGGATTTAAAGCACTGTCCGTCGCACTTTTCAACTTTCTCATGAAGCCAGTTACTCAGTCTCCATTTTGTGACAGAAGATATTCACCTGAAACAACTCTTAAACGAGAATCAAACCAAAGGAGATTAAGAAGTTGCTCCTGTCCATTCACTGTTTTGTTTACGTTATACTACAGTGATTCTGACCTGGTTTAGCTGCGGGCTTAGTCAAATTTGTCCACTCATGTTTAGGCAAATCCTCTGGTTAACTCCTTGAGGTTTGATTTAGTTGTGATTCGTTCCCAGTTTAGTCCTGGTTTAACACTGTCGAGGTTTGGTCTAGTTCTCCTTTAATCCTCGTTTAATCCTTGAAGGTGAAACGCTGGAAACAGGAAAAAGCAAATTTAAAGATATCACATTGAAACTTCACCTGTAGTTTAGTCAAATAAATGTAAGAAAGTAATGTTTTTATATGGAAATAAGGTAGTTTATGTGTTTAAAAAAAACATATTTGAGACGTTTAAATCTGAAATGGACCGAACCATGTCTTAATTCATTTTGTACACATTATTTTGGATTTTTTGGGGACTTTTTGTAGTTTTTGAGTGGTCGATTGGACAGAAAATTGGCCTAAAAATTCAAATTTTGCCTAATTTTTTTCAACTTAAAACTTAAATAAATCAGGTTTCGAATAAGATATCAACAAATCCTTCAGTACGTTCTGTAAAAATCTTGTTTAGTCTCACATTGTACAGTTTGTTGTGTGTAGAAGCTACTTTAAGGCTGATTTTTATGTCTCTGTGGGCGAAAAATGCATTTTAAGGAGAAATCCATGGATTAAGTGGCATAAATGAAGTAATGCAAGATCTTTAGGAACAGATTGGTTGTTGTTTCCACATGAAATCCTGTGTGTTAAGAGAGCAAACTGACCAAAAAGCAAAAAAATGACACAATTGCCTGTAGTGTCTCGCCTTAAGAGACTGATTTAGTCGTAGTTTAGTCCCGGCGTGGTCTCGTTTTCACCATATAGTCCTCGTTTCGTCTGGGTTTATATAAAGTAGACCCGGCGCAGGCTCAGATCTGGATGTAGGTCAAAGATCGTCAGAAGGATTTTAACATGCTTAGACTCTGAAGCTGTATTGTTCCAGCTCGTTTGCTCCGTTTATGCACAAAGAGACACTGTGGCTCACGAGACAAGTCCAGAGCGGGACTTTACAGAGAAAAAGTGATGTTTCAGACACTTATTATGATATTTGAATGTCTAGTACACGTTTTAAATCGAGGTTTATGGTGATGTAGGGAACATTTTATGAGCTTTATTGAAATCTTTAAGACCTGATCGCACACATCTAGCAATATTTGGAACAATTAACAACCCGTATTTCGGAAAAGATAACATATTTTACTTTATTGAAACATTACATGAACGGTAAACAGTATCAATAGCGTATTTCACAATTTCAACTGTACAAATGTAGAAAAAAGGAGGACCACGACTGTTCAAACTGAGCTGTAGTCGACTAAAGAAATTCTCTCCATATGTCCAACTCAAACTGGACTCAAAAGACTACGACTGCACTTGGGTTTGTGCAAAAACAACTATTTATACAGAAAAGTATTGATAAAGAGTGTATTTATATGTTAGAGACGCATAAATGACATTAAACTCATAATTCTCTTCATAATTGTCAGATTGAATTTGAATTTGTCAACCTCTGGCCAAGAAAATGCAAATCTGAATCTGAACACGTGGCTTCATTCTCCGTTTAGGTTATTTTAACATTTGAATCTTTATTTAAGACTTACAAAACTGTGATCATATTTTTAAATTGCCTTGATTTGACCAAAATTTATGTTATGGACTTTTAAGACTTTTAAAGACCTTGCATAAACCCTGAATGTTTT
The DNA here is from genome assembly GCA_019453435.1 of Rhinogobius similis. NCBI lineage: Eukaryota > Metazoa > Chordata > Actinopteri > Gobiiformes > Gobiidae > Rhinogobius > Rhinogobius similis. Next base: position 9,259,344 of record CM033622.1, on the reverse strand, counting down.
AAAGTCTATACGACAGGTCAGACGTCACAATTCACTAAAATGTAGTGAAGATGATTATATTTTAAGATTTTTAAAGATTTTACTAACCATTTTTCCTGTTTGTTCTGTTTAAGATGTCACTTCATGGTTGAACATGAGCAGCAAATATGACACAGTTAGAGATAAATCCACAACTGTTACCATAACAACCATTTTGAAAACAAGGGCCAAAATCCACATAAATTACACAATAGTTATGATTTGACAAATAATAATACCTGGTAACACTTTTATTTTGTTGAATGACGGTTTAAACTGTCAGAAAGATGTTTCAGTTGAGTGTTAAATGTCTCTTTAGTTTCAACTGTACGTCGCTTTTTGATGACATCACAGAGGGATTCCATTCTAGAACTCAGCACTACTTCCTGTCATTTTTCCTGTCGATTTTCACAGACTATGATACATATTTAACACAGCTGCCCTCCCACCAAACTATGTCAGTATTAGAGAAAAATGAGAACCTTCATATAGACTTTAAATTAGAGCAGAGTCAAACATTTACAACAAAGATATTTCCCAGGTTTCATTGTTTCCCGCTGGAGTCGCCTCTGGTTTTCCACATAAAACCTGCACGACAGACACACAATAACGCTGCACAACTCATTAATCATTCATCGCCGCGCAGGGTTGTCAAAAGTATCAAAAGTCAGATACCAATCGATACCAAAACTAGTAGCGAAACTAGATATTCATTTTTGACAAGTGTCAATACTAAAAGATCACATAAACAGGACAAAATGTGATCTTTCCTGAACGATTTTAGAATGACCTTGACCTTTATCAGAACAAGCACGAGACCACAAGGTAACAAAGAGAAAGAATGACGTATTTCGTTGTTATTTTGTGTTTGAAATTACATTCAAAGGAGTGTTTTAATATAGATATCATTGTTGTGTCAAAATTGGTATTGAGTAATCTGGTCTATTCTTTGGTATCGAAGTCTGAAATGTAAGTATCGTGTAGGGCTGTAGTCGACTAAAGAAATTCTTGGTCGACTAAAGACCGATTAGTCGACTAAAAAGGAGCGCGGCAAAAATATATCAAAACTATGAAATATCTCTGCCCCAACTGCAAGAACGAAACTGGTCAACAGTTCATGCAAAAATAACAATTTACACAGAAAAGTACAAGTAAACGGTGTATTTATGTGTTAGAAATAGAGATTTACTCCAAAATCTTTAGCCAACTCACTCCAAATCTTCTTGTTTTTGCAGTTTTTGCTACATAATTTAGTTGAATGCAAATAAAACAATTGGTTGACAAATAAAAATCTTGGTCGACTAAGACAGTGGTTCCCAAAGTGGGAGACGGGACCCCTCGGAGGGTCACGAGGGGTGAGCTGGGGGTCGCGAGATGATTTCAAGATCTCATTTTAAATTAATATGACATTGTATTTGCTCTATTTTCAATTAAAAACAGTATCTTTTAGTGAAATAGGGTCCAATAAGACAATAAATTATTCATTCATTCATCCATTTTCTACCGCTTCTTCCCGTTAGGGGTCGCGGGTGACTGGAGCCTATCCCAGTGACTTTGGGCCTTAGGCGGGGTACACCCTGGACAGTGGCCAACTCGTCGCAGGGCTGACACAGAGAGACAGAGACAAGGACAGACAACCATTCACTCTCACATTCATTCACTAGGGACAATTTAGAGTTGTCAATTAACCTACACAGTCATGTCTTTGGACGGTGGGAGGAAGCCGGAGAACCCGGAGAGAACCCACGGTAACACGGGGAGGACATGCAGACTCCACCCAGAGAGATCGTGTGATGTTATGGTGGTTCGGAATTCGAGACCACGATGTTGGGGTGGTGCGGGATTCGAACCCGATTCGAACCCGATCTCCTTATTGAGAGGCAGAAGCTCTAGCCGCTCTGCCACCAATATTAAACCTGATTTATACTGATGACACTTTTCATTTCACTTTGGGGGTTCCGAATCGGCTGCATGGCTATTTTGGGGGTCTCGGCCAGAAAAGTTTGGGAACCCCTGGACTAAGACGACATCTACCGACTAATCGACAAAAAAACTAAAGGATCACAGCCCTAGTATCGTGACAACAGTACAATAGAGTCAAACACGGATCACAACTGAACACATTCACAAATAGCATCGTTGGAACATAAATAATAATAACATTTTCAACACAAAATAATAGTACTTTATAGGTCTGGGTGATACAGTGATAAAAATCAAATGTTGAGCTGGTCCCTGTGACAATCTGCTCTTTTTGTGAAATGCTGGTATCGTGATTCACTGTTTGTGTCTTTAATGCAGCTGTCTGTTCAAACACACTTTTTCTCCTGTTGTTTAGCCTCTGAAGCCTCTAAGCAGATGACTTTATTTACCTCTTAAAGGCCAGAGCTGCACAATTAAACCAAACCCACACAAAATCACAATTTTAATGGATGCAATTAGCAAATCACAAAGGCTGCAATGATTTCTTCCACAAACAACAAAATGTCTTGCTTTGATTTGAATAAAAACTGCAAACACTGTAGTTTGGATTTGTACAAACATGTTCTGAAGCAAGCGACAAAAGCGTGACCAAAAGCCATAAAAATGTGTTCAAAAGTGACAAAAACGTGCCTACAAACAACAAACGTGACTCAATGCACCAAAATGAGACTAAAAACGACAATGACGCGACTAAAAATGACAAAGACGCGTTGAAATCTGACAAACACAACTGAATGTGACAAAAACGCGACAAAATTGTGTTTAAAATGTGAATTTGAACAGAATCCAATTATTAAAACATGAATTGCTAACCTAATCTTAATTGCACTGGTCATAAAAATCACAATGAGATTTTCTTTCTAAATTACGAGTCTGTATTCACCTTATTCCTGAAGTTGCCGTACGCGCCGCCGTCTTGTTTCCGTTGTAGTTCACACGGAGCAGACGAGCTCAACAGAAAATAAGTTCTACTCGACTAAAAAGACGTTTTCAGGAAATCGTTGTGTTGTTGACTTGTTGTTGCTCGTGTTCATTAAACATTTTACACAAATCAATCTACTTTATGTAACATTTTAGCGGTGAGACTTTTCCCTCGTTCGTCATTAGCTTTAACAGAGTTCTCGTCAAACGGAAGTGCGTTTACGACAAAAGTGCAAAAAACGGCAAAAGTGGGCGGGGCAGAGTGAAAAGTGCAGGGCAAAGTGAGCTTGAATCGGGATAAAGTCGAAATCGTGATCCGGCCCCAAGAAAATCGTGATCATGATTTTTTACCGTATCGCCCAGCCCTGGTGTAGAGCTGTTTTTGAACCGTTTCAGTCGTGTTTCAGATGTGGAGCCAGAGAGAGAGGCAAAGGTGTCTTAATAAAACACAAAGACCTAATGGGCTTGTTGAGTTTTGATTTTCAGTTTTGGGCTGAAGCTTACCCAGAAGGCCATAGTCACTGATCGAGCCTCAGTCACATGTGGAGAAGACGCTGCACGGCGGTCGCCCTCGTCTCCTCACGGCCTCGTTACCATCTGACACCGATGTCCTGGAAACAAATACAGCAAATGTATTATTAAGACTAGACGCTGCGGGTGAATAGGAAAAAATCTTAAATTTAATATCAATTGTAAACTTCTCCTGTCGTTTACTCACAAAAATGTAAGAAAGAAATGTATTACAAGTTTTTCATCATGTCATGTTTTCATGTAGAAATAAGGCGTTTTTTGTGTAAAAATGACCAAAATACTCACGTATTTGGGACATTTAAATCTGAAAAATGGACAGAACCAGGTTTAAATTTCTTGGTTCATTTTGTACACATTAGTTACAAAAATGTATAGAGGAGATTTTGGATTTTTTATTTAGGTTTTGAGTAAACTAGATTGGACTGAAAATAGTCCTAAAAATTCAAATTTCACCTCTTTTTTTTTTTTTTTACTTTAATAAATATGTTTTGGAATTAGATATTCCCTTCAGTACGTTTAGTCAAAATCTTGTTGAGTCCAGATTGTACAGTTTGGTGTTTGTAGGATGTACTTAAAGTGGTTATATTAATGTCCCGAGGGAGAAAAATGCATTTTAAGAAAACGGCCTTTGAAGTTACAATGTCCCAGAGAAATCTATGGATGAAGTGGATTCAATGGAAGAATAAAACATCTTTAGGAGCAGATTGGACAAGTTTGTTGTTTCCACATGAAAGTCGATATGTTGAGAGAGAAAACTGACCAAAAAACAAAAAAAGAAAAAAATTAATTTTGCCTGTAGTGCCTCGCCTTAAAGGGAGAAATTCAATACATTCAATTCAATACATTTTTCCCTGGACCTTTGTGCTCAGAGAAGGAATTTCAGGATTATTATTTAGTCGATAGTCGCAGGCCTGTGAGGACAATTACTATATCGACTTATCGTTCAATAAATGAAAGCCGGAACAATATTTTTAATGCTTAATATTAATCATGTGTAACTTTTCTTTGGACTAATAGGAAAAAAATTTTTTTTTTGATAATATACTCAAATCTCATCTGTAGAGGGTTGAATAATTAATAAATTATAATTTTTAAAAGAACCCGCTGTGACCAAGACCTCTTTTTGCAAAATATAAAACTACAGCAGCACACGATCATGAAACAGTCACACAATTAAGAGAAGAAAATAAAAAGGGAATTTACATTAGAAGCACAGATGTTTTATAGGATTCTCTTTCTTTTTCTCTCTGTCTTTTCAAATCCGAATAAAGGGACTCACTCACTTACCCCCTATCCCCGCCCACACTTAGTTATGATTATTTGAAAAACTAAGACTCCGACTGAGACTCCGGCTGTGTCCAAATGTCCACACTCGTCCTGTACCCTCTCAGTCACAGGTAATTGTGATCCGTCTGAAGCACATTTTATAGACTAATAATCGCCACAGCACGGGTGCACGGTGGCAGAGCGGCTAGAGCTTCTACCTCCCAGCAAGGAGATTGTGGGTTCGAATCCCGCACCACCCCAACACCACACAATCTCTCTGGGTGGAGTCTGCATGTCCTCCCCGTGTTACCGTGGGTTCTCTCCAGGTTCTCTGGCTCCTCCCACCGTCCAAAGACATGACTGTGTAGGTTAATTGACAACTCTAAATTGTCCCTATTGACTGAATGTGAGAGTGAATGGTTGTCTGTCCTTGTCTCTGTGTTTGCTGTGACGAGTTGGCCACTGTCCAGGGTGTACCCGCCTAAGGCCCAAAGTCACTGGGATAAGCTCCAGTCACCCGCGACCCCTAACGGGAATAAGCGGTAGAAAATGAATAATCGCTGCAGCAGCTTTTATTATCATGAATCGCACGTGAAGCATCAAATGGACTGGATTATTCAACTTTTTGCCTGAGACGAGGATCTATTCACCGCTCACAGTAAGGTTAGCAGCTATGTCAACAACTGTGAGCAGAACTAAGTAACTTCAGCAACAGAGCTCCCCCTGCAGGTCTAATGTGATAATACACTGCCAGTAAAATGACACAAAAGTGTTTTTCCCTTCTTTTTTATTGAAATAAGAAAAGAGAGCCAATGTTTCTCAGGAGAGTCTTCGGGTCGCCGTCAGGAAATGTTTCAAGGTTGGTTTTCCGCACAGAGACAGCAGGGGGCGACGACAGGAGGTTCAAATGCCCAAAGAAATACATTCACCACCACCACACGTACAAAGATGTTTAATACGGTAAAAATGTTACTTAGTTCAACAGTTCGTTTATACAACGCCTCTACTTGCTTTCAGCAGTCTGTTGCGCTCATAGAACTATAATTAAACCTGGAAGATGGACCCAAAATGGCGCCCTGTTTATCCCTGTGGCGCATGACCCCAAAAAAGTAAAAAACTTCCGCGTTTCTTCATGATACAGAGACGGCCATCTTTGCTTTAGGGGCACCATGTGACCACAATCCCCCATGATGCTTTGAGGAACGTGAGCGACCAGCAGCTGCAAGTTTTTGTGTTAGCGTTAGCTTGTGTGATGTAATTGTATTCTTCATGTTAGACACACGTGAAGCGTCTGAAATGAAATAAAATACAACTTACAGGTATCGCTAGTCGAGCCTTGTCCACATGACTCACACGTGTTTACCATGACGTCAATTAATACAAAAACGGTAATTTTGGTGATTTTAGAAACGGTAGAAAATAACATTTCCTTCTATTTTATTTAAATACAGATAATAATTCAGTACTGTCTGTGATTATAATGTGCAATTTTAGAAAAAGGCTGGTTCCAAGAGGCTGCAGTACCTCGCACGGCCACAAATCAACCTGGGACACGGACAGAGGGGGCGTGTCTTATCCAGTTCATTTAATACATTCATGGTTGGACACTACTTTTCAAGATGCATTGTGGGAAATTTGGAGTGCACTACTTTTTCACCAGCACTAAAAATGGCCTGACCACTATTTAGCGCCCTCTGTAGGGATCAGAGCAGAGTGGACATTCGGACGCAGCCAGAGTTTAAATATGTCACGTAGCCACATTTCAAAACTAAAAACATGTTGTTAAAGTGAAACGTCATCGTGAAGAGGCGGGGCTTATCAGCTCTAGGGTTTTTAACAGGAAGTCAATGAACCAGCTGCTATTACTGTGCAATTTAGTGCAATTTTGCTGTTTACAATGAACAAAATGTCAAATAATTATCCTCTTTTGTTCTAGTTCGAAGTAAGTACCTGGAAAAAAGCATAATATGTCTCCTTTAAGAAAATCTATCTATATGCATTACATTTCCCATAATGCTCCATCTATGTATTTTAATATTTAGCTAAACACGCTTGGCTTTAATGTTGTTTACATGCCAGCCAAGTAGATTAGTGGCGTCCCCCTAAATTTTGTATATTGTGCCATTCCACACAGGATTAATCAGCCTGATGCAGCCACACACAGTAATCTTACAGGCTTTGTGGTATTTAGGCTGTTGCACATGTATGATTTCTGTGCATTTCACACCATAATACATAAACAAATGATTAACATCTATTGTATGACAGTCCACGCAGAATCCATTTGTCAAAACAGATCAGAAACATATAGGATTACTGGATATGATGTTGTTGTCGGGCGAGATATGATGGACAGACTGTGTTATGTATGAGGTTTTTGACAAGACTGAGATTTGAGAAGCAAGTTTAATGACAAAATAACCACTATATAGATTTGTATTTGTTGTTTTATGTTGCACCTAATGCCAAAGCAAATTCTTAGCTCGCAAGTTTTCGTCGATGTAAACCCTCATTCGACCACCTCGCAAGTTTTGTTCACTGACATTGGCAATAAAACATTTTCTGATTGTGATTCTATCGAACGGCTCTTTCATGGCTTTTCAGGAGCTTTTAACGAGCAGAGACGATTATTAATGTAAGCGCTTTAAGCTCAAAATAACCTAAAAATGTAATTAATATATAGTGCAATATCATACACTTAAAAGTTTCTGCAGTTTCTCGAAGATTTCTCAGAATCCATTATATTTGACCTGCTAATCTCAAATGCTATTTATGGATTAGTAATTTGCACATAACTCGACATAACACAATTAGCGAAGATGCAGTTTTTGAAGTACCATAATGTCGTTCACAAATTCAAGTTCACAAGTTCACAAATTGTGCAGCTCTACAGCAAATAAAGATATTTTTAAGCATTTAATTTAAGGCTGGGCGATATGGCAAAAAAAGTATAATCACGATTTTGTTGGAGTCAGATAATGATTTCGATTTATCATGATTTGTGTTCACTTTGTTTTTTCTGTTGCCTTTAATAGAGCCGCACGATTTAGGAAAATATATGTAATTGTGATTTTTCTGACCGGTTTTGTGATTAGATTTTCAATTCAAATTCACATTTTAAGCATCATTTTGTCACTTTTAGTCACATTTTTGTCACATTCAGTTGTGTTTGTTGTTATGAAGTGAGTCTTTGTCACTTTTAGTCACGTCTTTGTAGTTTTTAGATGCATTTTTGTCGCTTTTAGTTGCGTTTTGGTGCATCGAGTTGAATTATTGCACTTTTTAGGTGTAAGAGGTAAATAAAGTTATCTGCTCAGAGGCTACAGAGGCTAAACAACAGGAGAAAAAGTGTGTTTGAACAGACAGCTGCATTAAAGAAAGAAACAGCGAATCACAATACCACGATGCCATAAAAATAGCAGATTGTCGCAGGGACCAGCTCAACATTCGATTTTTATCCCCAAATCGCCCAGCCCTAATTTAATTTTTTAATTCAGCTGTTAATTTGTACAATGCATTTTGTTGTTGTAAAAATTCTAACAACTACAGCTGACAGTAGTTTTGCACAGTATTTCTTTTGAGTTTTTATATTTGTTTACATTAGTGACAAGATACAAAAATCATACAAATCGCAATAAATCGTCTATATTTAACCAAGAACTGGACGTGACCAAAGATGAGGGTCATGGATGCAGTGACAGACATGACGTTTGGAGAGAAAGACTTATATTTGTGTTTTTGTTTTATGTTAATTATGTTACTACCTATACATCCTTCTGTAATAACTCTTGATCAGGATCCCGGCTCAGATCTGGAGAAGGGCCCGCGCTCCACTCCAGGCACTGACAGATGTTGTGGAAGGATACAGTCGATTTTCCTGTAGAGACAATAAAGTATTTATTAGGGCTGACGTCCTTCACTTGATTAATCGACAGTGTCTTAGTCCAATGGCCCTCAGCCTTTTTCAGTTACGACCCTCAAAATAACAACATTTGACATTCGCGACTCCCAAACACAAAAACAGGCGACCCACGATGTAATAAAGGGGCCTCATGCCTAATGTTTGATTTTATTTTGAGAACAAAGTGCTAGATAAATCACTCTGACAGGCCGACAAATGGAAATCTACATTTACCACTGCGTTTGAAGGGTGTTAAGCCTTAATTAAGTCTATTGTATTATTCAATTTTCCCCATGGCAGCTGGGGACCTCCAGAAATGATTTTGCGACCCCTTCTTAGTGTTAGGCAACAAAAATATGCATTAGTCAACTATCATTAGAACTATTTTATCTAAATAATGAGGATTTAGAGGAGTAGAAAATAAGATCCATGAAATGAGCTACAGCTGACGATTTTGGAGGGACTTTTTTCTCACATAAATGCACTGTTCTGCTCCCTAGTATTGTATAAACAGTAGTTTTTGCATAAACTCCTGTGCGGTCCCAGTTTTGTGAGTGCAGTTTGGGTCAAATACATGGTCAGAACATCGTGATAGTTTTGAGAAGTTTAGTGGATTTCTTTAGTCAGCCACAGTGCTAATATTTTATACCCCATTTATTCCACTGCTTTAATAAGAATCGATAAGTTAACTCTTGATATTGACCACACTAATTAATATTTCATGTCTTGTTTCTTGATATTCTGCAAGCTGCTACACGTGCTCCGTATAACATTTATGCTAGCACATATTTTGTACATTTTTGTTTTTTCTTTCTCAAAGGTGACACCAAAACCTGAGTTTAACCCCATTCCTGTAGGTCACCTTGGCTTTTTCCGTTTTTTCCTGCAGGTTTTTAGTGAATTAAAGGGTTATTGCCTCAGAATCCATTTGAACTCATTACAAACCCACGCCACCGCTTCAGTGCAGCTGTTTTAGCGCGCGGCAGTTCCATAAATCAACTTCCATAAAACTCGCCAAAACGCAGGACTAATCACCAAATTGAAACATGAAATGACACGCTATCATTAAAAGCCACCCTGGTGTGGTTTTTATAATCCTACAGAGACGACGCAGCGCTCGTAAAAAGCCGAGGGTGAGTGCTGTAAGGCGGGGAGCACTCCGGTTAATTAAGTCGTTGAACCCGGTGCCCTTACAAAGATGTCTTCTGTTATCAGAACCGGACAGCGGGCTCCTGCGGCCAATCAGAGCGCGTCTTACTCCCGCCCGGAACTACAGTAGCCACTCACAGCGCCGCGTCTTACCTCCACAACCCGGAAGTTATGTTTGGACGGTTAGCTGCCGCCGAAAAAGCTAAATAATCGCCGAGCGGAGCAGAAATAGTTGGTCCGTGGTGGCGTCTGTGGGAATGCGGGGAGGAAGGGAGCGGGCCGGCCTCTGAAAACCACAGGTAACGCGTTTATTTGGCCGTTTTGCGAGCGTTTTGTGCGGCCGTTAGCGTCACGCCGGCGGGATGAAAGGGATTAGGCAGAGCCGTTACTGTGGCAACATTACATCTCCTCCTCTCGAGCGTCTGACAGCGGACACGGGCATCTTTTCTGCCAAATAAACCCAATAACACCGCTTAAATATGACTTTTACGGCGATACGAGATGTTTAAAGCACGGGGATGACATGTAGTATTGATTGTTCATGTTTCATAATGTCCAGATTAAATCGTCATCGTTTCATTTGTCATAGCTGGCGTGTAAACATGAGATTGAATTAGAACACCTTTATTAGCTTTGGGTGCCTATTAGGTGGAAAAGCGCTCTATAAATAAAAATTCTTCTTCTTCTTCTATTAGATGTTATTCACAATTGCTAAAATCAATATTATTATGATTACTTTTTATTATTCATTTATTTCACAATTGGGACATGACAGTCTTTTTCTTATAGCAGTATACAGTGATCAATTTAGATACGGCTGAAACAAGGTTATTGATTAATTGCAATCAATCGAAATTATTGTCAACTGATTTTGTGATTGAATGCCTCCAAAATGTGTCATCTGCTGAGCTGATGTTTTAAGAATCGAGACAGAGCAGGAAATACACAAAAATTACATAAGAATTCTGTAAAATTTGTGTTTTTTAATGAAATGCAAAATCATTTTAAATATACTCAACATTTTCTCAAGAGAGTGACGTCTTGTTTTGCTTTATTCCAATCAAATTATGCAGAAATGTCATATTCACTGACCTTTTGCGATCTACACAAATAATCGGTTAATCAATTACCAATATTATGGGTAGTTTCAGTCAGTTAGAGAAGATAAAAATAACTTGTTTTGAAGGCTATGTAAACTTATGGTTGTCATATTTCAACGTGTCTTTGTCATTTTTAGTCGCGTTTTTGTCGTTTTTAGTCCCGTTTTTGTCGCTTTTTGTCACATTTTGGTACATTGAGTCACCTTTGTTGTTTGTAGGCACGTGTGTGTCGCATTTGAACACATTTTTATCGCTTTTGGTTGCGCTTTTGTTTGGTTGTTAGCAGTTTTTCTTCAAATCAAAGAAAGACATTTTGTTGTTTGTGCAAGAAATCAGCCTTTGTGATTTGCTAATTGCATCCTTTAAATTGTGATTTTGTGTGGATTTGGTTTAATTGTGCAGCCCTGGTCTTTAAGAGGTAAATAAAGTCATCTGCTCAGAGGCTTCAGAGGCTAAACAACAGGAGAAAAAGTGTGTTTGAACAGACAGCTGCATTAAAGACACAAACAGTCAATCACGATACGACGATTTCACAAAAACAGCAGATTGTCACAGGGACCAGCTCACGATTCGATTTTTATCACCGTTTCGCCCAGACCTACTTTCACCCAACATTTGAGAACCATTTTTGCGTTTCTAAAAAAGCACATATGTTCTGTTCTTCTTGTTCAAAGTCCACGACAAGCTGCAACTGAATTTTACGACTGGTATATGATGTACATTTGCATAAACTAACAGAACGTGTATAAATAACATTCATTTTAGTTGTGCCTCATCTGTATTTAATTTTGGCTATTCAAATGTTGTGACATCATCTTAAACCCAGCAGCCATTTCTTTATGATTTATCCTTCAAAAGTTACATTAAAAACAGGACAAATCAATTAATAAATACATAAAAAACCTAACAAAACGGAAAGTTCTCACACTGTTTTTTTCTGATCTTTGTCCTTAAGTTAAAGTGCGTGTGACAGGTTTTTATGATTTTCTAATTTTGACTTCATTTAGCGTATTAATACCTTGTGTAAATACAAATTATAGTTTTACACCAATCAGGTCTCTGTTTGTGGAGAAAAGTTGAAAAATCTGTTGAAAATCACAGGAAGTAAATAAACTGATGACATCACGCTGAGGAGTCAAAGGTTATGCATAATTTACACAAAATAAACTACTTTTTGACCCTTTAAACTTTGATTCAACAAAATAAAGGTGTTCACGTGTGTTTTTCTTTGTCAAATGAACAAAATCATTAGAGGAGTTTTGGCCACTGTACAGTGTGGTTGCTATGGTAAGTTCCTAGTGTGATGTCCTAATTTACAACCGGGAATGAAATTTAAAACCTAAAAAACAGCTAAACTGGGGTAAAATTTTTAAAGATTTTAGTAGAAATTTGAATGTATTCATCTTAACTGCATTTTAGTTAAATGTGTGTTTCAATCTGTCAGAGGCCCTTTAACTCTGTGTGTGTCTAATAGATGTTGTGGTCATTGTTGTGCTTTTAATATCTTCTGTTTTCTGTGTTCTTCTTCTTCTTCTGTCGTGTGTTTGACCAGGACCCATGACCCTGACTCGGGGATCGTTCACTTACTCCAACGGAGAGGAGTATCATGGGGAGTGGAAGGAAGGTAAGGCACACTTTTATTTAATTCAACATGGACTCTTTTCAATCAGACAAGACTTAAAAGTTGAGAGCGGGAAAGGAAACGTGAGAGAAAAGATTGTACTTAATTGGGAGACAAGCACGTTTTTATTGTTTAGTAAATTTATGATTGAAAAAAAGGCAGAGAAAAGAGACGATTCAAAATAAAAAGAACAGAAACGCACTGTGCCCAAACAAGGGTATTGACCTTACTCTGCCCCGCCCACTTTTGCAGCTTTTTGCACTTTTGTTGTAAATGCACTTCCGTTTGACGAGAACTCCGTTAAAGCTAATGACGAACGAGGGAAAAGTCTCGCCGCTAAAATGTTACATAAAGTAGATTGATTTGTGTAAAATGTTTAATGAACACGAGCAACAACAAGTCAACAACGCAACGATTTCCTGAAAACGTCTTTTTAGTCCATGTAGAACTTATTTTCTATTGAGCTCATCTGCTTCATGTGAACTACAACGGAAACAAGACGGCGGCGCGTACGGCAACTTCAGGAATAAGGTGAATACAGTGATTGTTCTGCTCTTTTTTGCTTAATTTTAAACCAAAAAACATAAAAAAGTCACAAGATTGAGAGGAAAACGACCACGTGAGAGTTTTTTCTCATGTGTTGGACCTAAAAAGGGTTAACGCTGGTGAGTTCGGCCTCTTGAAAAGTGGTAAAACAGTGCTACAAAGACAGTAAAAATGTAAAATTGTGAGGCCAAAACCGGATTGCGCAATTATTTTATTATAAATTCTGATAAAATCTGGTCTTGCCTCGTTGTCGTCGACCCACAGTACTTTGGTTTTCGTGTCTTGTCCCTCATTTCTTCGCCTGCTGTAATAATAATAATAATAATAATAATCTGAGGTGTAAATACTGCAGCTGAAGAGGGAGAGGTGCAGGCTCAGCTCCCAAAGTTTGACTCTGAACTAAAGGTTCTGAGCAGAAAAACAACTTCTGTCTCTTACACAACTTCATCTCATTTTTGTTTATATGAAAAGGCGTTTGTGAGAAGTGGAAGGTGGCATTGTTCAGCATATTTTAACACTTTGGATCATAATGAATAATTTAAAGACGCTAAACGTGTGAATGAATTGTGCTATGTGTTGTTTAAGATATGGATAATTTACCAGTAAAAGAAATGACTGGATCAAATGGGATATGATCCATTTATTGTCCTTCTAGAAACGAGAGAAGCTTTTTTCTTCATTTGACTTCATTAAGTTGAAAATGAAATCAAATCTGGAAAGTCACCTGCGATATCACCGACCCTGATCCAAGCACGACACGCTTAGGAAGAAACAAATAAACTGTAGAGTCGACTGAGGTGGAACTCAGTGACACTTACACGAGTGGCTTTGAACTAAAATGTACCCGTGTTGACTTTTACATCTACTTGAGTCATATATTTCCTTCAGATATGATTTTTTTCTTTTTTTTTTTGTCTAAAATGCTTGATTTTGTGCATTATTTACGGTATTATCATTTCATTTGAATCAGACGTCACTCTTGAGTACAATTTCTGGCTAGTGGTTTCTACTCACCTCTGTGTATTAACTGTGTCATAAGAACTACTCTAAGGACTAAACCAGGACTAAACCAGGACTAAACCAGGACTAAACCAGGACTAAACCAGGACTAAACCAGGACTAAAGCAGGTCTAAACCAGGGTCTAAACCAGGGTCTAAACCAGGGTCTAAACCAGGTCTAAACCAGGTCTAAACCAGGTCTAAACCAGGACTAAACCAGGACTAAACCAGGACTAAACCAGGACTAAACCAGGACTAAACCAGGGTCTAAACCAGGGTCTAAACCAGGTCTAAACCAGGTCTGAACCAGGTCTGAACCAGGACTAAACCAAGGTCTAAACCAGGTCTAAACCAGGTCTAAACCAGGTCTAAACCAGGTCTAAACCAGGTCTAAACCAGGGTCTAAAGCAGGGTCTAAACCAGGACTAAACCAGGGTCTAAACCAGGGTCTAAACCAGGGTCTAAACCAAGGTCTAAACCAAGGTCTAAACCAAGGTCTAAACCAGGGTCTAAACCAGGGTCTAAACCAGGACTAAACCAGGGTCTAAAGCAGGGTCTAAAGCAGGGTCTAAAGCAGGGTCTAAAGCAGGGTCTAAAGCAGGGTCTAAAGCAGGGTCTAAACCAGGGTCTAAAGCAGGACTAAACCAGGTCTAAACCAGGTCTAAACCAGGTCTAAACCAGGTCTAAACCAGGTCTAAACCAGGTCTAAACCAGGTCTAAACCAGGACTAAACCAGGACTAAACCAGGACTGAACCAGGTCTGAACCAGGGTCTAAACCAGGGTCTAAACCAGGGTCTAAACCAGGTCTAAACCAGGGTCTAAACCAGGACTAAACCAGGACTAAACCAGGACTAAACCAGGTCTAAACCAGGTCTAAACCAGGGTCTAAACCAGGGTCTAAACCAGGGTCTAAACCAGGGTCTAAACCAGGGTCTAAACCAGGGTCTAAACCAGGGTCTAAACCAGGGTCTAAACCAGGTCTAAACCAGGTCTAAACCAGGTCTAAAGCGCCTGTGCAGACTGAATTCCTGCAGGAGGAGCAGGTTTGGAGATTCTCTGCTGTTACCATCTTTGCCCCAAATACTAAAAGTACACAAAAGGCACAAAGCCTGACTGAGATGTGCAGCAGAGAGGAGTTTCTTTACACAGAAGGGAAAGTGTGGTAGAAATAGATGCTCCGAGCACTCGTGGAATAAATCAAGCTGCTATTGTAATGTGCACATGTATTATTGTAGATATTTATCATATACTCCACTGTGTTAACCGTTCTTTTTCTTGTCTTTTCTGATACAAATGCGTTTTTCATTTTTGCATTTGCGGCAGTTCTTTGCTCGTGGCCGCCTCGATCTTCAGCCACAAGTTAAAGTTTTCCACAATCGCCGTCGGCAACAAAAGTCATTCACATGTTAAACTTCTATTCAGCAAAACTTTTCGCTTTTTTTTCTCTTTCCATTTCTTGTTTTCACCTCTTTTCAAACCCGGAGAGGCACCATTAGCACCTGATTTACGGAAACATACAATATATAAAACGTGTGACAGGTGATTTAATGAAAGACCCACAGTGGCGGAGAAGCAGTGGGAGTCGCAATCTGTTAAAAACCGGCGTATTCTTTGGAAACAGATTGTATGTAATGAACAAAAATGCGGGGAAACGCGGCGGAGTCATGGAGAAGGAGTGCGGACCATATGCCGCCACGCAACAAAAGAAATCGCACTTCTCTGGACTCTTGACTGCGACAATCTGGACGAGACCCGAGGAGCAGCACCAAAGTTTAGCTCCAACGCGTGCGCTAATGCAAGAACAAACATATGCGCCGGCCGTAGGAGGGGATTTTAACAGTTTGCGACTCATTTTGAGACAATAATGGGATTTAAACGACACATCTGGCCTCGGAGGACACTCGTTTTGTGCGATTGTTCTCCCACATTTGCCTCGTCTCACATTTATGACCTTTTGTTCAGATGTAAAGTCTCTCGTCTTGGATGCTATTCATTTATCCTCGTATCCATAGAAGCTTTATGATACTGATTTCGAAGCGCATGAAGCCCTTTTTATGTTTTTTATACCTGTGCGTTGTTTGCATCTTCACAAGAACAGACGGTTAAGATCGTTATATTTACTATTGTTATTATTATTGCACTTCCTTGTTGTAAACCATGACATCGCACTTGGAAATTGGCGACTGTGTTGTAATGTCACAGAAGTTATTTTTACTAATAAAAATATACGAGAAGTGCTCTATTTTGTTGAAAAAATGGTTAAAGGATTAAAAAAAAAAGGTTTATTTTGTGTAAATTGTCCCAAACTTTTGAATGGAGTCTCACAGTGTGACGTCATCATGTTTTACTTCCTGACATTTTCAACATATTTAACTTTTTTTTTCTCACAAACTCTACTTGATTGATGTAAAACTAGAGCTGGGCGATACGGTGATAAACATCGAATCGTGAGTTTATCCCTGTGACAGTCTAATATTTTTGTGAAATCGTGGTATCGTGATTCACTGTTTATTTAAAGCAGCTGTCTGTTCAAACACACTTTTTCTCTTCTTGTTTAGTCTCTGTAGCCTTTGAGCAGATGACTTTATTTACCTCTTAAGAGCTGCACAATTCAACAAAATCAACACAAATCGCAATTTTAATGGATGTAATTAGCAAATCGTAAAGGCTGCACTTTTTGAAGTGCAATAATTTCTTCCACAAACAACAAAATGTCTTGTTTTGATTTGAATAAAAACTGCTAACACTGTAGTTTTGGATTTGTACAAACTTGTTCTGAAACAAGCGACAAAAGCGCATCAAAAAGGGCTAAAAATTTGTTCAAAAGCGACAAGAACGTGCCTACAAATAACAAACATGACTCAATGCATCAAAATGTGGCTAAAAGCAACAAAACTGTGACTAAAATTGCCAAAGACGCAAACAAAAGTGACAAAGACAAGCTTAAATATGACAAACACAACTGAACGTGACAAATGTTTGTTTAAAATGTGAATTTGAACAGAATCCTATCATTAAATCATGAATCACAATCGCACTGATCAGAACAATCACAATTAGATATTTTTCCTAAATCGTGCAGCTCTATTAAAGGCAATCGAAAAATACAAAGTGAACATAGTCGTGATAAAATCAAATCATAATCTGGCTTTAAGAAAATCGTGATAATGATTTTTTGTCATATCGCCCAGCCCTATGTAAAACTATCATTTATATTTACAACAGATATTATCCACCAAAAAAGTCAAAACTAGGAAATCATAAGAAACTTGACGTCACCCAAACATAAGTTTTTTTTTTTTTTTTATAAATCTAATCTAAATTGTTCCTGAAATATAGTTTTTATCATGAGGCCGATTTCAGTGTTTCACAAAAAGCCGTGAAGTAATTCCAAGTTTGTGGCGCTGTGAGACGCGGCTGAAGCGAGAGTGAACAGGAAACACACGGTTTAGTCTCCACACCGCGTTTTAACCTCTCTTTATGTAATGCATTGGTTTTAGATAATGTTTGATGCATTATAGACTGGAAATATAATATTTTCTGTCACGAGTGCTGTGCGGTAATCATAGACCGTAAATCACTGGACATCCGGAGCTGCTGCCGGCCCTGTCCAAACAGGAAGTGACCATAGAGTCGAGCTTCCATTCACTTTCTGTTGGAACATTGGTGCCCTTTACTCTGTAATGGCTTCTGTCAAACTCAACATCTTGGAGCTAAAATGTCCGTTTTGACACACTCTACATGATCCTGATGTTTTTCTCTCGTTAGTTTGTTCATAAATCAAGTTATTAGCAATAATAACTAACCAATCAGGTGCTTCCTTTTCCAGAGGTTGGTTTTCGTTCGTGTTAGCAACAGGTTTGATTGACAGCTAGCACCGCACGATGCCATCATCTCCTCCCGCCAAGGGGTGGAAACCGTAGAAACCTTGCTCCTGATTGGTCCGTGTGGTTGCCACGATACGCACTCGGATTTCCAAATATGGAGTCTGGCTCCACTTTAGCCGCTATAACTGATATCCGCGAGTGGCTTCATTTAGCTGGAGCCAAACACTATGGGTCACACTCTGAATGTCCACTGCTCTCACTGTTTACGGTAATTTACAGGTATCCAATTGTTGCTAATGTGTGCTAGCTTTGTTTTGCTAAGTCTGTGAATTCAATATAAGTTAGCATCAGTGGAAATACGGCAGTTTATCACAAGATCAAGTCAGTGTTTGGTGAGGAATGATTATTTTCTGTTTATATCTGTTCTTTGCCGTCTTGTTTTCATCTCGCGCCGGTGTGTAGCTCCTCTTTAGCTAAAGCGGGCCCAGGTCTGGACCGATGTAGACCTTGCCAAAACAGTTCATATCATGAGTTATCACAATCCAGCTGTACAGTTGGTTAACTTGAATATCTTTAGGAAGTAACTAAAGCTGTTTGCTTCATGTGAGAGTTCACACTTCACCATGATTGGATAAATCCACCTGTCACTCACTCTGAGAAAGGTTGACCAATAGAAGTGGATGGTCAAAAGTGTCTGTGTTTTTGAGCATTGAGCTGCTTTAAACAGAAAAGCACTGAATCATATTCTCAGATTCTCACAAACATTAATACCATGTTTTCTTCCCAATATTTATAAAATCCACAGGTCAAAAATAGCTTTACTTTTCCTACACTGTCCAAAAGTACCTAATGTTGACCAGTAAATTTAAAGTAAATGAGGCATAACGTATAATAGATTGACAAAACAATAAAAAACTAGTGGCGAGACAGTCGCAACAAAGCAATAGGCCCTACGCCCTGTAGGGGCTCGGGCCTAAAAAGTAATGTAAATGTAAAAAAAAAAAAAGTTTTCAAAAATAAATCAATAGACTTTGTAAACAATCATTGTCTTCCTAATCATTAGTAACACCACAGCAAACATTATACCAACGCTCTTCAATTCAATAAACGTGAATAAAATAGATTATCCCTGTGGTTATATCAGTTATAAGTGCTAAAGTGGTTTGGCTGTGATCCACTGGAGGTTTCTGTCTATTTTTACCTCCTGGAGCTGAACTCTAATGAGAAAAAGAGTGATCTGTGCGGTGCGTGTGGCTCTGAGAGAGAAACAGACCAGTTTAATTAAATCCTCTGAAAGTCAAACTGTAAAACAAACACAGAGAATGTCACAGTTATTCTGGATCTGATGCTGGGAACATTATTTCACACCTTTTTATCCGAGGTCTCTAACCTTTCCGCCAAGAGACACGTCCTTTTATAGATGTAGATGGCTAAGTTACTTTTGCTTTGTAACATATAATCCTTCACTTGTGTCGAGCTGTGGATGTTTAGTCGATTAATTAACACAAAGGCTAGCTCTGTGCTAACCCTGAGCAGCAGTGGCAAAGCTAACTGTTACTCACAGCTAATGCTAACTATAATACAAAATAAAAATAAACAATCAATTCAATTTTAAGGTAAAGGTTGTTTGAATGTTATATATGTGAAGATTATTTCAGTTTGTCTGTTAAATTTGTTTAATGCTACGCCTCAACAGTAGAATTAGCATTAGCATTGAGACACAAACACATTCCTTTATTGACCTTATTCTGCCCCGCCCACTTTTGCCATTTTCTGCACTTCTGTCTGTAAACGCACTTCCGTTTGACGAGAACTCCGTTAAAGCTAATGACGAACGAGGGAAAAGTCTCGTCGCTAAAATGTTACATAAAGTAGATTGATTTGTGTAAAATGTTTAATGAACACGAGCAACAACAAGTCAACAACGCAACGATTTCCTGGTCAGTCTGAAAACGTCTTTTTAGTCCATGTAGAACTTATTTTCTGTTGAGCTCGTCTGCTCCATGTGAACGAATACAACGGAAACAAGACGGCGACGCGTACGGCAACTTCCGAAATAAGGTCAATAAACACTTGTGTCTTTTGGTGAAGTTTTCATTTGTTTTGTAAAATCTTTAACATATTTTGGAGACGTCCGGCATAACTTTGTTCACTGCTTGGTTTTATTCACCTTATTCGGCCCCGCCCGCTTTTGTCTCTCTTGACCACAGACCCGCGCTCCTGTAGTAAACACTTCCGGTTTAACCAGAACCCCATTCACGCAGATGGTGAACGAGGGAAAAGTCTCACGACAAACTATTATATGAAGTAGATTGATTTGTATAAAATGTTTAATGTACACACGCTAAAAAACAAGTCATCGATGCACCGATTTCCTGAGCGGTCTGAAAACAGCTTTTTAGTCCTTGTAGAACTTTCTGTTGAGCTCGTCTGTCCCGTGTAAACTAATACAACGGAACAAAGATGGCGGCAGCAGCCTTCTGGAATAAAGTGGATATTTATTCGCATTAGACGCATTTTTTTTTTCTACAACAGATTTCTCCCGAATCCCAGTTAACTTACCTTTTACATATATTAACTTAACTTATCTATATTATCTGTTCCTAACCTTACCTTAATTGTGAAAAACTATATTTTAAAAACTTTTGCTAGCAGAGCTACCATTGCAAAGTGGTGTTTGTGTCGTACGTCGCTTATGTAATGTTTTAGATTTCGGCTCTATCAGACCAAATGAAATAATGATTAGAAAAGCATGATTCCTTCATAGGCAAGGCAAGGCAAGGCAAGTTTATTTGTAGAGCACAATTCGTACACAGGGCAATTCAAAGTGCTTTACATAAACAGGAAAAGTTGCATTAAAATCACAAAACACAAAAAGACACACAGAATAATTTTAAAATCATTTTAAAATAAAGTGCTTTAAAAGAGAAGAGTGCAGATAGATCTTTCAGTCGTATGCACGTCTAAAGAGAACTGTTTTGAGCCTGGATTTAAACATTGCCAGAGTGGAGGCCTGTCTCACATCTTCAGGGAGACTGTTCCAGATTTTAGCTGCAAAAAACTGAAATGCTAATTCCCCATGTTTAGTCCTCACTCTAGGCACCTGCAGGAGGCCTGTCCCTGAGGTCCTCAGATTGCGAGATGGTTCATATGGCACTAACATGTCAGATGTACTTTGGTGCTTGGCCGAGGAGAGACTTGAACACAAGCAGAGCTGCTTTAAAGTCTATTCTCTGAGCCACAGGAAGCCAGTGCAGAGACCTGAGCACAGGACTAATGTGATCGTACTTCCTGGTTCTTGTCAGGACCCGAGCAGCAGCGTTCTGGATGCACTGCAGCTGTTTTACGGCTCGTTTGGAGTGGCCAGTGAACAGGCCGTTACAGTAGTCTAACCTACTGGAGACAAATGCATGGATAAGTCTCTCCAAGTCTGGTTTAGACACTATACCTTTAATTTTGGCAATGTTTTTTAGGTGGTAAAAGGCTGTTGATGTTATTGATTTGATGTGGCTGTTAAAGTTCAGGTCTGAGTCCATTATTACCCCCAGATTTCTAACTTGATTTGTCGGTTTTAGAGCGAGAGACTGGAGGTGACTGCTGACACTTTCTCTCTGTTTCTGCGGCCCAAAGACGATGATTTCAGTCTTGTCTGAGTTTAGCTGAAGAAAATTGTTTTGCATCCACAAGCTGATCTGTTGGATGCAGTGACAGAGTGAATCCACTGGTCCATATTCACCTGCCGTCAGTGAGACATAGATCTGAGTGTCATCTGCGTAGTTGTGATAAGACACATTTGTGCTGAGTATTAACTGACCTAAGGGCAGCATATAGAGGTTGAACAGAAGGGGTCCCAGGATTGACCCTTGGGGCACCCCACAGGTCAAGCTCACGTGGTCTGAGACACAGTTACCAATCTCAACAAAGTACTCTCTGTCCTCAAGGTAGGACTTCAACCAATTTAGGGCAGTGCCAGTGATGTCCACCCAGTCCTCTAGTCTCTGTAGGAGGATCCTATGATCGACAGTGTCAAAAGCAGCGCTCAGATCTAACAGAATTAAGACTGAGGCTTTGCCCGTGTCTCTGTTCAGGCGGATGTCATTTGTCACCTTGATAGGAGCAGTCTCAGTGCTGTGATGAGGTCTAAAACCTGACTGGAAAACATCAAATTAGTTGTTTATTAAGAGGAAGTCAGTGAGCTGTTGGTAAACAACCTTTTCGAGGACTTTGCCTAAAAATGGCAGATTTGAGATGGGCCGATAATTTTTCAGTACTGAGGCATCAAGACTGCTCTTCTTTAGGAGAGGCTTAATGACCGCAGTTTTCAAGGCCCTTGGGAATGTTCCAGATTGAAGCGACATGTTAACTATGTGAGTGAGTGGTGTTAACAAAGTGCTCAGAACAGACTTTAGAAATCTGGTGGGTAACACATCGAGGCAGCATGTAGAAGAACTCAGACTGGTGATGATCTCTTGGACAGTTTTGTCAGTTACAGGTGCAAACTGAGTCAGCTCTAAATGTGTAGGTGGTTTTAAAGTTATTATTTGTACTGTGGAATTTATGGCATTTTTAATGCCCTGAACCTTGTCATTAAAGAATACTGCAAACTCATTGCACTTAGCTGTGGAAATTAGTTCTAATGGCAGCAGAATTTGAGGGTTTGTTAGTCTGTTTACTGTTGCAAACAGAGCATGTGAGTTATTACTGCAATTTCCAATTATTTCAGAAAAATCCTTCCCTTGTTTTACATAAAATGAGGTTGTACATGTACAACCTTTCTCAATAAATCTCTTTATGAATCTGGAGCTTGGACTTGCGCCATTTTCGGCCAGCCCTGCGGCACTCCCTTTTCTGTGCCCTGACTGACACATTATTCCTCCATGGCGCCTTCTGCTTATTTTTAACCATTTTAACCTTCATAGGAGCAATGGTGTCCAGAACATTCAAGATATTAGATAACAGAATTTAAAAAGTCGTCAACATTTGAACATGAAGCATTTTCAAAGTTTATCATTTCAATGAAGAGCGCACTTGTGCTGTCATTTATGTGTCTCCTCCGAACAACTGCAGGACCAGTCGGTGATTTGGGAATAACAGACAGGTCAAAGAAAACACAGAAATGATCAGACAGTGCCACATCGACCACACTGACGTTTGAAATATTAACCCCTTTAGTAATTAGCAGGTCCAGAGTGTGCCCTCTGCTGTGAGTGGGGCCACTTACGAGCTGAGTAAGACCAAAGGTTTCAAGGACAGCATCAAGCTCTTTAGCGTTTCTGTCGCAAACATTATCCACGTGAACATTGAAATCACCTGTAATGACCAAACCGTCAAAGTCTGTGCATACAACTGAAAGCATCTCAGTAAAATCATCAATAAAACCTTGGCAGTGCTGGGGAGGCTTGTACAGGACAATGTAGAGTATGGAGGGAGACTGTTTTAGCTCCATTTTAAAAGATAAATACTCAAATGATGGAAAAACCCCAAAAGACAACCTCTGGGTAACTATTTTATCTCTAAAAACTGCACAGACACCTCCACCCTTTTTGTTGTCGCGTGTTTCAGATTCAAACTTGAAGCTCGGTGGAGTCGCTTCTATTAGAACTACATTCCCGTGTTTTTGTCAAGCCATGTTTCAGTTAAAAACATAAAATCAAGATTATAAGAAGATATAAAATCATTAATTAAAAGTAATTTGTTACATAATGATCTGACATTAAGCACAGCAAGTTTCAGATTGGTTTCAATGTGACTGGACGTTATCTTTTCACAGGGAATATGAATTAAATTTCTAAGATTGGACAGTCTAACTGTCCTTCTGTTCTCCAGTCTGTGTGACGTGACTACAGATATAACACAGGGCCCCGGGTTTGTTTGACCATTTTCATGACCATAAGTCCCGGCAACGCTGAGACCCACTACATCCTAGCTATGGGAGATAACAGTTCTGGGGGGAGGTGGGGGAGGGCGGCGAAGGGGGAGACCTGGAGGAGGTTTGTGCAACGGCTGAGTGGGGAGAGCTGGGAGGGCTTTGGGTGATGGACCAGGTGAAAGGCGAGGGGGTGGAGGTGCAGGTCGTTTTTTTGGTTAAGCAGGAGAGTTGAAGCTCCTGGGTGGTATGGTGAGCACAGATTTGTACGGGGAAGAGTTCATCATTGTTGACATCAGAACTCTTGATCTTGCTAAATTAGGTGTGAGTGGAACCATCTTTACTCCTGATTTGATCAGACTTTCAAGATGGTTGGGAAGGTCCCTGGGTGAAGGTGGAGATGAAAAGGAGAGTGATGATTGAGTGGGAGTAGATGTTGCAGGGGGGACCCAGGACTGGTCTGAGGGTAGGGGTGGTGACAGGGCAGCTGCTGGGCCTGTCACTGACCGGTCCATTGCCTGTGATGAGGACCCCGAGGGAGGGGGGACGGATGTTGAGCTTGAACCCTTCACTGGGGGCGGTGGAGATCGTTGTGGTGCTGCAGCTGATGAGCTCTTTACTGGAGGCAGTGTAGGTGATTTTGGAGCAGCTGGAGCTGAATCCTTTGCTGGGCCTGGTGGAGCTGCTGTTGATAAATCCTTTTGTGGAGTCGGCTGTTTTGTTACTGCTGATGTTGAAGCATTGACTTGGTCTCTGGCTGATTGATTCGGTGTTCTTCTCTCATTCCTCTCTTCTCGAACTATCTGTTCACGACCCTGTCCACGGCCATTCTGATGCCTGAGAGCGTGGAGGAGGTTTTCTGTCAGCGCCCTCACTCCACCTCTGCACAGATGTGGGCCCCTTCCCTGAACAGGTCCTCTCGTTTCCAGAACAGATAGAAGTTCTCAATGTAGTGCAATCCTCTAGGTGCACACTCTTTGGACAGCCAAGTGTTCAATTGTAGCAGCCGGCTAAACTTGTTGATCTTCCTGTCAATATTTGGAAGAGGTCCACTGATGAATGTTTTGATTTCTACTTTATCAAGCTCCTCAAATAACTTCATGAAGTCTTTTTTCAAAACTTCAGTCTGCTCCTTTCGAATGTCCACTGCACCCACGTGTACAATCAGCTGTTTAACTCCTCTGTGTGTGGACAGTACTCTGGAAAGCAGTGACGTAATCTCAGAAACTGTGCCGCTGGGGAAGCTGCATGTTTTCATTCTTCCATGTACGACTCCACTGATAGCACCGTCTCCTATCAAGAGTGTGTCACTGTCCTTGACGTTTGGCACAGACTGTCTGTCTTTCTGCTGCTTTTTATCAGCATCATGGTGGCTATAGTTTTCTCGTTCTGTAAATTCAGCCTCTGATAGTGGCAAAAATCTGTTTGTAAGCTGTATAGCAGGCGACTTTACATTAGCTTTGTATCGTTTTGGTTTTGCACCGAGTTTGACCCAAGATGCAGCGGGCTGTCTTTACCCAAGTTTAGGGAAAGACACAGAGTCGCTCCGGTTTAAGTTGAAAGTAGCTTTTCTTGAAAGATATGTAGACTTCTTACCCCTCGGTGACACTGGAATTGTATCGTGAAGTCCTTTTTCAGATTCTAGAGCGAATATCCGTGCTTGTAGCTCAATTATTTCATGTTGATATTTCCGACAGCGTTCACAAGAGTTTGTTTGACTTCTCTCCCCGGACATGTCGCTGGCTCGTCAGATAGTTTGTTAAAAATGGAAAAAAATTATCTTAAAATCCTTGGTTTCCTTCGAAAAGTCATAATCCAAGATTTATAGAGGAAAAAAATTGATTTAAAAGCAAAATAAATAAGAAAACAGCTGTAGCAAGCAGGAGCAGCAAGGAAAAGCGTCTGCACTCTTCAGTAACAGGAAGTATCACCAGTAACAGGAAGTATCACTGACTGTGAAGTGTTTGCTTCGGAGGTTCTTTCCACATTTTCAAATATCATCTGGACACGTGAGGCTAGTCCAGTACTTATAACTCTGAACAGCAGCTCAAATCAGGCGCTTTTCCCTGCAGACACAGCAGACCTCGGTAGGTCACATGGTAACCAACCCTGCATGAAGTTCAACACTGTTATAAAGCATTCATCAAAATACTTGGGACATTTTGACATTTCCAACAAAGATCATTCTGTCGATAGCATTTTATGCAGCCTTGATGTTGCAAAATAAAACCTATTTAAAATGTGTGTACATTTACCTCGATGTTCTCCGACAAAACCTCTGTTATTTGCAAAAACTGAGTCTGAAGTGTCGGGTTTACTGCCAGTACAAACCCATAAGCGTCACTTTAGACAAAAAGATTTATGTTTCAAATATTAACTCTCCTTTATCAACATCTGCTTTCATAAGAAAACAAAAATCAAAGTTATTGGGATTCATGTCTTTGGGGAATTTGACATTCTGCGTGTTAAATATACTGTGTTAAATAAACACTAGTAGCAGCTTGTGCTGCTCCGTCTGTTCATCATCTTCACTCTCTTCATTAGCCTCGAGCAGCTCCTCCTCTGGGAGAACAGCATCCTTTACCTAAACATTAGCTAAACTTTAAAATAGTTAAATTATCACTGCTGACTTCGCCTTGTGATTCGAAACTTTGTTGTGAAAAGAAGTGAGACTGAATTTAATTTAAAGAACATAAATTAGACATTTGCATTTAACAAGCGCAAGTCTTTGAGAGCTTTTACAGCGACACATTCAAGGTCTGTAGGTTTATCTGAAGCTGCAGCTCGCCCTGTGCAGACATTTACATATTGACTGTTGCTTTCATTGAATATATCTTTACCTGAATAGAGTATACAACCAGCATTTTCCCAAGAACCTTAAGATCCCCGTTTGACTCTGTACAGAGGGCTGTGTTATGGGCCTTAGGCGGGAGGCAAACTGGACACAGTAAATAAATAACGATTATTTGTCTGTATTTTTGATTATAGTTAACAAATGATTTCATTGAGATTTTTAAAATACATGTCAAAGGTTGAAATATGGCGACTGAGACTTACAGATAGAGAATAATTACAAAGAAAGTGTATTATTTGGGCGATATGGCAAATAAATGTTAGGGATTTCGATTTTTCTGTTGTCCAGAGCTGAACGATTTAGGAAAAATATCTTGAAATTGTGATTTTTCTGACCAGTGCGATTGTGATTAGATTTGCGATTTATGTTTTAATAATAGGATTTTTTCTCCTAACCCACAAAAAATTTAATAGGACTTTTATATGGATTCTGCCTGGACTTTTTTTACTTTATTACAAGTCCCTAAAACTCATTTTTAGTTAAATCATCTTCAGCTTTGAAATAGTAATTGTCAAAACCAACAAATGCTCAAACAAGTGTCAATCAGATAAAACCTACAAACACCAGCTTCACTTCTTCATAGATTTAAAGGGTTCTTGTTATGCTTTTCTTTTCTGGTTCTTTGTATTGAACTTTAACATTAGTAGATCGTCATTTTACATTTTGTTCATTGTAAACCGCAATATCAATTTTAAAACTGTTTAGAAATAGAAACGGTTCTATCAACTTCCTGTTCAAAACTGTAGAACTGATAAGCCCCACCTGACCTCCTCACCTTTTCAAATAATCACAGTAAGTACAACACTGTGGGCGGGGACAGGGGGTACGTGGAAAAAGGGATTTTCTGAGCCTCAGGTCAATACACCATGACTTCAAACATTCAAGTCTCCATCAAAATACACCTTTGAGGAAACTAATGATGAAGAAACTCTGTTGTAGCCAGATTTAGAGCTCTTTAAAAGTATGATATGTCCCCTTTAACAAAGAAAGTCGAGACGCAATTTAAAAGCAGAGCTTGTTTCCAAGTGTACTTAGAGTAAATCAGATGTCAATGTCAATGTCAGCTTTATTTCTATAGGACATTTACAACAACACCAGCTGCCCAACGTGCTTCACATGCACAGAAACACACAGTAAAATACAACATTACTACAAACACAATTAAATAACAGTTCACTTGTGTTAAAAGCCAAAGCAAAGAAATGTGTCTTAAGAGCAGATTTAAAAGACTCTAGTGGTGGAGCAGCTCTGATCTGCAGAGGGAGACTGTTCCACAGTTTTGGGGCGGCCAAGTCAAAACTACAGAGCTTCACAAAGAGTCCAGACATTTGTTTTTGCTCCAAAGGGTTCAGAAACAGCTTCAGTTTGACTTGAGGCTCATTTTTGTCCGACTTTTTTGGACAAACCGCCCCGAATGGCAAGGGTTTTTAATACAGAAAATGAAGAGTACATTTTCTGACAGATGGAAAACTCTGCGTCATTACAATTCTGATTTAAAACCAACATTGCAGTCACGATTTTACGTTCCTTTGTGCATCCCTGAACCAACCCGGCGCCGCACCTGACCCCAGCCTCGCAGCGACGCGTAAATACAGGCGCTGGTCGTGAGCTGCGCTGCCGTCACTGTTTGCACACAAACACGGGGCAGCACGCGCGTGTATCTCTCGCCGGGGCATCAATAATTCAGCGGCGATCCGTCCCGGCCGCTCGGATCCTCTTACAGGAAGTGCGCGCAAACACTCCGGACGTTTACTCCTGCGGTCTCTTAACATGGACGCATTACCGCCATCGATCGCCGCCAAAGCCCCACCAATTCAGCTAAACCGTAATTAGCCGAGGCCCGTGACCCCGGCGTCAGGGATTGGGCCAGATTAGAGACGGTCTGAGGAGGGCAATCCCAATCCCGCGGCCTCCCCCCTCCTCACTGTAACTGTATCTACTGTAAGCGACTGTACGGGCTTCGAAGAGGGGGGCGGGGGCTGGCGTGGACACATGGGACGGAAAGGGGGGGTTTAGGATGACCTTGCAAATCTGGCTTGTTCTTTTGATTTTAATCTTTCTTTTCTTCGCATTTTTGGTCAGAACTATGTGATAAAGGGTTTTTTTTTTTTGCTTGTTTTTTGGTCAGTTTTTTCTCTCACATATCGACTTTCATGTGGAAACAACAAACATGTCCAATCTGCTTCTAAAGATGTTTGATTCTTCCATTGAATCCACTTCATCCATAGATTTCTTGTAACTTCAAAGGCCATTTTCTTAAAATGCTAAATTTTCTCCCTCGAGACATAAAGATCAGCCTTAAAGTAGATCCTACACCAAACTGTACAATCTGGACTCAACAGGATTTAGACAAAACATACAGAAAGATTTTTTTTTAGATATAATTCTAAAATTGATTTAAGTAAAAAAAATGAGGCGAAATTTGAATTTTTAGGAAAATCTAGTTTACTCAAAAACTAATTGTAATCATTTTTTCTTATATTTATGTGAGTAAACCACAGGAGGAGTTTCAGTGTCATATCTTTAAGTTTAAGGATTCCTGTTCTCCTGCAGCGTCTCGCCTTAAACTGCTTTTCTACCTGAGAGTTCAGCTTTGTTTATCTCCTGCTGTGGACGCCTCGGCCGAGCAAACAGAGCGACCACCACAGAACCAATCTGGTCGCACCACGACTCTCGCCAAAAACACAGCATTCACACTGCTCTGGTGTGATCTGGTCTGATCTGGCTGCTCTGATTGCACCACAAAAACGCAGGAGGCACTGGACGCACCACCACCATAGACTTTACTTTATGTAACGTGCCCACTGTGGTCGCCGTGGTTCCAACGCAGCACTATACCTTATTTACGTCTACATTATTTTATTCTCCTTCCCTTTGTCCCTGAATTATTTACACTCCATTTGAGACAGAAACGGTATTGTTTTTTTGACATTCTGATTTGCAGCTCTTTGTTATCACAGGTCTTTTCATGTGTTTTAGAGTCCAGATAACAATTGCGACTGCTAAAATACGATCATCATTTTTTATAGTTAGCTGTTCACAATTAATGGTTACCGTTGCAGCCCTAGATATTTCACTCAAAGACTCCGTTCTCCCCGGCGACTATAACCAGCCAACCTGATGTTTACGGCTGTCGCTGACACTCGGCCATGTGTTGAATCCATTAAAATTCCTACACGGGCTTTTCCCATCCCCGTCCTCCTTTATATGCAGCCAGATTGTCATTTTTGGGTTGGATTTAAGCCCAGATTGGCTCACTTTCCCATCCGTATCGAGTTAATGCCATCGCGCTCGTTTGAAAGTGTGGAGCGGCGAGGACGGCGGAGTGTTGGAGCGCTGCAGGGAGAGAGCGGGCGAGAGAGGGGACTTTGAAATGGAAGCAGCAGATTTGGTTTGGGCCAAATCTGCGGTCCAAATCTGGCGTGAAAACCCGGTGAGATTAGGAGGCGGCGCGGTAAGCTCACGCCGACAGATGGGCTGCCTAATTTACTTTATTAGCTCAGAGCAGCAGCGCTCACTGCACAAAATACTAATCCTGTGCCACGCTTGCCCCCTGGATACCGCTTTATTAAATTTGGTGAAAAAAGGAAAATATTGTAAAGAGACCAAGACTCGGGCAATAAAAAATCATGACATGGTGATTTGGCTGAAGCGATTAATTGACTAATTGGGGGTCGACAATGAAAATAATTGTGTTTTGATCATTGTAATCATTATCTGGACTGTACAGACTCAACATAAACATACAAACAGACCTTGTACATTTATGTGAGTAGAGCTGCAACAATTAATCGACTAATTGTGACTAAAATAATAATTTAATTGATAATCATTAACTGTGCTCTACAGACTCTAAAACACATGTCAAAAGACCTTTTATAACAAAGACGTTGGCATTAATTAGGGCCGTCACTAACGATTATTTTAGCAGTCAACTGGTCAAACGATTATTTCTATTGTACATTTAGACTTTTTAAATACATTATCAGACAAAGAAGTGTTGAAGTGTGGGATTGAAGACTTCTAGATCGAGAATATTTATGAATGAAGTGTTTTATTGATAAAAGAAAATCAACAATAATCTATTCTTTTTTGACATTTCGATGTAGAAATGAGAATGTCTTCATTATAAAAGGTCTTTTGACATGTGTTTTAAAGTCTGTATTGTTCAGTTAACGATAAGTTGATTATCAGTTTAATAGTCGATTCATTTTTATAGTCTAATTATTAATCGTTGCAGCCCTAGCATTAATACATCAAAATGTCAAAAAAAGAATAGATTATTGCTGATTTTCATGAATTAATTCATAAATATTGTCTCTCTTGCAGCCTTCAGTCAGTTATTTATCTGATATATTCTAAATATACAATACTGTCGTTAGTGACAGCCTTATGAATATATTATCTCACCATTCATTTAGTTTTGACTATGCATTTCTTTATATTATTTCAGAAATGTTCTTGTCCTCAATATTTAAAATTTAAAATATTTGTTTTGTTTGTTTTGTATTGTGGCATTTTATATTGTGTGAAGATATTTTGCTTTATTATTATTGAAAAACAATATATGAAGGGAAAAAAGAAAAGAAAACACATTTTATAACAAAGACAACTGTAATATTAAAATGACAAAAAAAAACTATTTCTGCTTTTCAGTGTTTTACACTACACTACACACATATGTAACATGTCAAAAAAATATATAGCACAAAACACAACTGATTGTGCTTTGCAGACATAGATAAAATACATTAAAATGACACAAAAATGCAAAAATAATCCCTTTTAAAGTGATTAAATGCAAGTAAAATCCTCTCCGTCTGAAATGAGACTTGAACACTACCATTTATTCATAATATCCGCTGCAAACCAAATGAACCCAGGTGTACGAATAAAAACCTAAACCTTTTGTCCACCGACCGCACTTTGAGACGCAGTGCTGCAGTCCTCAGAGAAAGCAGCGGGCGGTGTGCACAAAGGGATCCACCGGACGAGGATCACACAGATTTACAGGATTTACTCTGAGCCCGAGTCGAATGATCTGACACCGAGAGACGAGCGGAAACCTGACGCTAAACACGCCGCTACACATGCCACGCTTGAGACTGAAACCTCTGACAAAACATCATCTTTATTTCAATTCAAGATTAGATACGATGAGAGAACCTTTATTTGTCCCACAATCGAATGCACAGCGGGTAAAATGTAGATAATTTGTGGATTCAATGGGCTCTGACGCCAGGCTAGCTCAGTGCTAGCTCAGTGTTAGCTCAGTGCTAGCTCAGTGTTAGCTCAGTGCTAGCCCAGTGTTAGCTCAGTGCTAGCTCAGTGTTAGCTCAGTGCTAGCTCAGTGCTAGCTCGGTGTTAGCGTCAGTATTTTCTGTCCAATTCTGTCGAGGGTTTTTGCAGAGTCACTAAAATGAATAAATCTGTGAACCGTGAGCTAACATGTTAAAGACTTTACAAATGAGATGAATACTTCACATTTCACTGAAGATTTTACTAAACATTTTGCCTGTTTGTCCCCACTTTGACAGTTTCTCACAGCTAATGCTAACTTTTATTAAAATGTAGGAGAAACAACAAATTAAATGTAAAGTAAAGACCAGATTGTTTTTATGAATAGTTACTTTTTATTTAAATTTGTTTCAATTTTCATCTTTATTATGCTTCAAATTTAGCATTAGCGTTAGCATTAAATTGTCATGAACACTTTAAACTGCTTTCTACCTGTGGCCCATCGAGGCAGCTGTTGTTGTGATTTTGGGCGCTAGAAAAATGAACTGATTTGATGTGTAAAGTCTTTAACATTTTAACATGTTGTCAGTGACGGCTGCAGTCACTCTTCACTGTGACCTTTAAGGATTTATTCATGTTTAGTGTATTCTCTACTCTGCAAAAATATAAGGAGGTAATTCCACAGCTGTTACCATAGCAACCAGACTGTAAACAAGGGATAAAATCCATATAAATTACACAATGGTTATGATTTGACTAATAATAACGCCTGATGACACCTTTATTTTGTTGATTGAAGGTTTAAACTGCCAGAAATGTGTCAGTTGCTGTAAATCAGGGGTGTCCAATTCTTTTTCCATCGAGGGGCGCATTTTGAAAAATAGACCAAACAGAGCATCACAAATCAACCGTGAAACGTTCAAAGTGGCATTTATTTGATGTTTTAAGTGCCACCACACCTAAATTCAGTCTCAATGCCATGGTCTGTCTCACTCCAAAATGTCAGTTCTTTAGGTCAGAATTGTAGAAAATGTGAAATTTGCCGTTAAAGTATTTCACAAAGCAATCTGGGCCAAGTCACCAGGAAGTCTGAGGGCCAAGAAAAATTAGTCCTCGTGCTGCATTTGGCCCCCGGGCCTTAGTTTGGACACACCTGCTGTAAATCCTCCCTGTATTTTCAATGGTGCATCGCTTTTTGATGACATCACAGAGGGATTCTGTTTTAGAGCTCAGCACTTCCTGTAATTTTAAACTTTTATTTTTCAAAAATTCTTCACAAACTGCAACTTCGCAGATGTAAAACAATGATAAATATTTACCACAGGTGCCCTCCCACCAAACTAAGTCAGAATTAGAAAAGCGTGAAGATCTCTCATGTCATTAGTGTGGAATAATAAGATAAGATAAGATAAGATAAGATAAGAGATCCTTTTTTTGGCCCACAATGGGGAAATTCCACTGTTGCAACACACAGTTTAAGAAGAGGAATGAAAGAAATAGGCGCCTGCAATAAAAATAGGATAAATAAACATGGTAATAAAAAATACAATATAAAGTATAAGGTATAAAGTGCACACTCTTATTTACAGTAAAAATGGTAACTAAAGTGGCTTAAGTGTATGTTATATACAGTAAGTGACTATGGTGACTTAAAGTGTATTATTAGAGCTGCACCTGCATCTATTGAGCATTTCAAAACACACTTTTTTACGCTTGCTTTTAACACGGCTTGAGCTGATACCATGGTTTATATTCGAACATTAATGCAAAATTTTTACTGTTTATATGTGTATTTGTGTTTCTGAAACTGTCCCTGTGAAGCACTTTGGTACCATGGTTGTTTTTTAAATGTGCTATAGAAATAAATGTGATTGATTGATTGATTTAAATTCATGACTTTAAATTCTGGTTTAGTCCTTCTTATTTTGGGACGGTCTGATTTTATTCAGCTATTACTGAAATGGACACAAAAAAAAGTCCATCTAATGATTTTGAACCGAGTCCTGTTGTAGTCTGGGTTTAGTTCTTGGTTCTTTTTTTTTTTTCTAATCACTTCTAGCAAAAAGAAACTCTGCAGTTCACTCTCACCTCTGAAAACCTCCGCTTTTAGCACCAATTATTAATATTAACATTTTTAATTGACTGAATAATTCCACCTGTAATGAGTTGTGAATTTGCCTTTTGTCAAAATCTCCCGCTGAACTCGGCGCAGGTTTAAACAGGTCTTTTTCACCCGCTCACAACAGGCCGCCGTCGTTTTGGTAATTATTTAATGTCACTTTTGATTCGTCGCCGTGGCGTTTGCTCCGTCGCCTTCGTCAAACTATGATTCATTTGTCGCCTTCACAAAGAAACTATATATGGCTATAAATACAAAACCTATACATCTTCAGAGCGAGGTGTGTTTTGTAGAGAACGCTGAATAATTTGGTTTTCTTTGTTAATTACAGCGTTATTGACAAAAAAAAAGATCTCAGTTATTTTTTGGGAGTTTCCCGATTACGATATTCAGGCGATATTATGTCAGTCCAACAGAAATGTGTCTTTAAATTGTCAAAAATTGTGAGAAAAAGGCATCACATAAGTTCAGAAATATCACATTTTACACCTATTGAAAGTTTACAGCATTACTTTTCTCCTTGTTTATTTTAATCAGCTTGTTTTGTAGCATTTTTTCCCCTCTAAATGATATACTAGATATCAAAATTTAACAGATCTTCAAAAGAACATTCAAGATTTTATCTAAAATTCAACATATCGTCCATCTCCAATTATATCTTTCGTGATATATAGATATTTGCTTTCGAGCAAAATGAAATCTGGGATATTGTGATTTATTTCGGCTGCCGATGTATTATCTACTGTTGATTTTCCTCGCCAATGCATCAAAACTGACGGTGGTGACTTTGCAGAACCTAAAAACACAAATAATGACAGAGAAAAGTCATGAGGAGGGGAAACAAACCTTTTAACTTAAACAAGTTGGTACTAATTTTAAAGCTGCCACTGAGCATTTTGTCTTGCGTTAATGATTGTCAATTATATAGTTATTGTAAATGTTCTCTTTTCTATGATAAAAATCTAAGGCCATGTTGCCG
This sequence comes from Rhinogobius similis, assembly GCA_019453435.1. NCBI lineage: Eukaryota > Metazoa > Chordata > Actinopteri > Gobiiformes > Gobiidae > Rhinogobius > Rhinogobius similis. Next base: position 9,224,425 of record CM033622.1, on the reverse strand, counting down.
TGCCGTCATCATAATATTATCAAATATGACCATTTTAGAGGCTTAATTAGGTCATTTCAATTCAATGACACTTTAAAAACCAAAGTAACTTAAAGCTGCATGACCTGATTTTTAATCCACAAAAGGATGCAGTTAATATTCAAATCTGTCTTAGATATTTCTTAAATTCTCACATTGTTAATATTCACATGAATTTTCCTGTACGTGCACTGCACTTTCAGAGGGTGAAGTGAGGCAGGGGTGGACCACCAAAGAGCAGTCAATGGTAGCGCTGCTTACAGCTCTGTTCTTCTGGTTCATCAGATTCAGTGTGAAGGGCTCTGACTTTGTGCTGCTTTTGTAATATACTATTTAGGGAAAGACACAGAATATACTTAATTACCTGAAATAAAGTAAGGTACCCCAGCTTTAAAGGTGCTGTAAAGGCTTTTTAAACGTGAAAAAACATCTTAAAAATGTGAAAAACAGAACTAGTTCATTTTAAACAGTTACAGCTGTCCACATTCCTCACCAAACTGTACAATCTGGACTCGACAAGATTTTGATGAAACGTACAGAAGGATTTGTTTAATATCTAATTCTAAAACTGATATATTGATGTTTTATGTTTAAAAAAAAATTAGGCAAAATTTGAATTTTTGGTACAATTTTCAGATCAGTTTTCAAATCTAGTTTATTTAAAAACTAAAAAAGAAATCCAAAATCCACTCAGTACGTTTTTTGTAACTAATCTGTGTACAAAAAATTAAACCTGGTTTAAATTTTTCAGATTTAAATGACACACACATGTGTAATTTTGGTCATTTTTACACATAAAATGCTTTATTTTTTGTATGAAACAGTTACATGATGAAAAACTTCATACATTGTTTTCTTACATTTATGTAAGTAAACTACAGGAGAAGTTTACAATTAATTTCTTTATTTTTTTCCTATTCACCTGCAGCGTCTCGCCTTAAATTCAAAATGAGCACTTTGACCACAAAAAATAAAAAATAAAAAAAATCCGAAATCTGATAAAAATTACACCTGGATGTGTATTTACAGATAAAAAAAAAAAACAAAGGTCCAGTTAAACCTATAACGTGTGTTTACAAGTTGTGGAGTTAAATCATGTGTTTGATTGTATTTTCCTTCCGTCGATGCAGCTGTTTTTCCGCCGCTTTAAACAAATGCGTTGAGATCTTTTTGATGGACGTCACTGACCTATATATTCTTTTAAACCTGCGCATCTGAAATACTTTTATGTTTTAACTTTGGATCTCCACAAAAACAGCAACCATCACTTTTCGAACAAACGCCAAACTGAATCTTGCTCCTGATGTGGTTCACAAACAATCTCCCAGTCACTCTTCATCACGTCTTACATTTATCTACGTTTCTGGTCCGTATTTTTGTTATCGCTCCATATTCTCGCCTCTTTGATTGTCATATTTTCAAACTTTGCTCGCGCAGACTTTGGGGTCTCTTGGGATTTCATGTCGAGCTCTTTAAAATGGGCTTGAATACTTGCATTTCGTCGTCTTATCCTAAATATATCTTTCTTTTTTTGTGCGTTTATTTGCATAAGTTTGGAGCCGGTCCGTCAGAATACAACATGCTGTGACTGTTTTGAACTTTTATTTATAATTTAATGCATAAATAACTCGCTGAAATCGCTCATTCGTCCCAAAATTCTTCGACTCCATGCATTATATTTGCATTTATTCACCGCAGACTGTGATTTTAAACTTGAAAAAAGGTTAGTTCTGTCATAAAATACAGTTTTTATCATCTTTGTCTTTTATCATCATCTTTTTTTTTCTATTTCTCGACTCAACAATGCACTTCACACATGAATAATGCTCTTTGTCGTCCGCCGTTTGTCCAGAACTCCACAGCACGGCTCTTAAAGTCCATACGAACGCTCTCCAAATGTTCTAATTATGACTTAATTATACGGGAGGGCACCTGAAGAAAAATATTTATTAAAGTTTGACGTCTGTGAAGTTGTAGTTTGTGAAGAAATTGGAAAAACAAAAGTTTAAAATGACAGGAAGTAGCGCTGAGATCTAAAACGGAAAATACAGAGATAATTTACACAAAACGGACAAAATTTTTTGACAATTTAAATGGTAGTTATCAGGTATTATTATTGGGTTTTTTTTCTATCTACACACCAAAGCAAGTTCCTAGTTTGTGAATTTTGTTCAGTGACGATGGAACTAAACCTCATTCTGATTCTGACAAACTTCCACACGTCACCTCCACACCATTCACACGCGGACATGACAGAAATCCACAAAACGAACATAATCCTGAACTGTAGGAAACAAACGAGGGACATAAACTGCACAAAAACAGAAAACAACATCACAGGGCTTGAACTACGTCTAAAACCAGATTATCAAGTATTATTATCTGTCAAATCATAACTACTGTGTAATTTATATTGTTTTACAGTCTGGTTGCTATGGTAACAGTCGTGGAATCACCTCTAACTGTGTCAGATTTGTGCTCGTGTTCAACCAGGAAGTGACATAATAAACGTTATGAAAACTGTGAAATTGGGGACAAACAGGCAAAATGTAATGTCAAAATGTCTTCAATATAATCATGTTCATTGTGTTTTAGTGAAACATGTCGTCGAAGCTGTCAGAGATTTTAACAAGAGGCAATTCTCAAGTCTTCACTCTGATTTGAATGCTTGATTGTAAAGCTTTGAATGAACTGTGAGTGTTTTAAAGGATACATTAAAGGTCCCATATTCTGCTATTTTCCCCTTTACACAGTCTATTCTAAGGGCTTTGTTGATACATTTTTGCGTTGTGTAATATCCATAACATAACAGTTTACAAAAAACACACATTTGTTGGACTGGCCCCCCTCCTTGCAAAAGCAAACGGCTCACTCTCGCATGCGCCGTGTGCTCCGGTAAACAGCGATACACAAACACGGGAATAAACATTTTCTGGTCCTGACGGTGCGTCGTGCTGAGTCCTACGTCCTGGATCTGACCTGGAGTTTGACGTGCTCCAGGGCCTCGACGACGGACGTTGCCGTTTGGTAAATAACAAGCTAACTCTTCGATCTGTCGTATCCATCGTGTAATTACTGTGTAGCATTAGCATTAGCTGTTTTTATTCTGCGGCTGCGCGCTTCCTGGAGGCGTGGCTTAAACACCGCGTCATCCTGATGAGGAGACCCCGTCTGCTGCTCAGCCGAGGGGGACGAAAAAGACAGTTCTCTAGTGAAAACATGAGGGAATCAATCAAAAAACCACTTTGGGCACAACATACGAGGCCCAAATAGCACTGGAGGAAGGTTAAAACCTCTGAAAAGTCGATTTTGCATGTTATGGGACCTTTAAGCAATTCTGCAAAGTTAACATCAAGTATTTTTTAGCCTAGTGTTTTGTTGTTGTATTTTGATTCATTCATGTTTCTGGGCACTCCAGCCTCAGTTGCAAAATTCCTTGTTTTCACCCACCACCTTTAAAAACATGACAGAGGCTGTGTCCCAGAGTCCACACTGTTCCCTCTAGAGCCTTGATTTTCAACCAGTGCCGGGGAACACTAGTGCGCCTTGAGGTTTTGCCAAGTGTGCCTTGAGAAAATGTCCAGTTTGAGTTCACAGATTCGCAAATGCAGATTAATTAACTAATGCACCTTTTCGGAGTGTCCTGAGCAACATTTTCACCAAAAAAGAACGCAAAACCATCACTATTACCAATTTTAAAGAACTAGACAGTGCCACAGACATAATTTGCCTCATTATATACAATATTTTTAACTAAATGGTCTTATTTGGTGATGTTTTAGTGGGAGGTGGTGTGCCGTGGTAGCTTTTAAACCCAAAGCGTGTGCCACAACTCAAAAAAAGGTTGAAAAACACTGCCCTAGAGCAAGGGTTCTTAACCTTTTTTACCTTGAGGCCCGACTTTTTCCATCTAAAGTAACTGGAGGCTCAGTCACATATTTGATGTATTATATTTTAGTGATTGTGCGGCCCTCAAGGAGGTGCTCGTGGCCCTACTTTGGGCCCCGGCCCTATGGTTAAGAATCACTGCTCTAGAGGACACTATGTAGTGGTCATTCCATTTTTAGTGCCGTTCGAACGTCCAGCAGGTGGAAAAGTAGTGCACTCAAAATCTCCCACAATGCATCTTGAAAAGTAGTGTCCAGCGCTGGTCACCGGTCAATATTGACCACAATGCATTGCGGGAGTCGGGAAAACAACAGCGATGTGATTATGAACAAAACAGTAGCTAGCGTTAGCCGCTTACCTTAGCTTCAGCTGTGAATAGATCACAAATCTCCAGCAAAAGTTGAATAATCCAGTCCGTTTTATGTTTCTCGAGCGATCCATGTGGAATAAAACTTGTGTGACGATTATTAGTCCATAAATATGTGTGTGTCAGGAGGATTTGACCCATATTCATTACAGAAATACATTTTTACCAGAGTTTGGATTTTTTTTTTTCTTCTCCCAGATGCCAGAGTCACTATTTTGTCTGATAAAGAGGGCCGGCCTGTGAGTGAATGAGGGGTGAGGGACCAGGGGGACATTCAGACACAGCCAATGACGGTCTGCCGCTTGTTTAAAGTGAAATGAGGCGGGACTTATCAGTTCTGCAGTTTTGAACTGGAAGTCAATGAACCTGTTTGTATTTTAAACCGTTTTTGATCAATATCGCAATTTACAATAAACTAAAAAGTGTAAAATGATGTTCTACTTATGTTATAGTTTAATATAAGCACCTGGGGAAAAAAAAACATATGTCTCCTTTAAGTCTGACATTTTTTGGAACAGTAAATCCCGCATCAAAAAACAAATTTCCATCTGCAGTCCTTAAAACAGAGAGGGGACGGTGCAGCAGCCCTCAGTTAGTCATTCACTGTCACACATCACATTATATCATATTTTACAGAACAGAGACAGCAGCAGCCGCTTCGTGTTAAAATGACAATATTATCTATAAAACAGGTCGTTTTAGCGGCACAATTTACACAGGGAAAATGCAAGTACAATTCTAAATAGGTTCATAGAAAAAGTGTAATGACATACACACTGTTAATATGTATAAAAGAATGTTATTTTCAACACAAATGAGTCGTGCATCATTTTAATACGTGTCTCGTGGTAATTCTGAACAGGACCGTAGTGTCAGGAAAGGCAATTTCGTCCTATTTATGTGATTTATTTATTTATTTTTCCCAAGATTGATACTTGTGTAATTTCTATTTTAGATTTAGTAACTATTATTTTCTAGTATTAGGGCTGCAACAAACAATTATTTAAGTAATCGATGAGTAGCGAGCAAGCAGAGTTTATTTATAAAGCACCTTTCATACAAGGAAGTCTGCACAATAAAAAGAGTTAAATACAGAAAAGTAACACACACTTACAGTAGGCGGAGCATACAACAATATGACACTAAAATCTGCCCCTAAATCTGCTGGAAATAAAGCTCTTCAACAAAAAGGAGGTGTTGAGCTTGCTTTTGAAAAGTCCAGTGAGCGCAGGGAGAGAGGAGGATGGTCTGAGAGGATCGGGCTCCTCTGGTCTGGAAACGAGAGCGAGGAACAGTTTGTGACCCACAGACCGCAGTGTGACCCCAGTGTGACCTCGTTATGGCCTCAATATAACCCCAGTATGACCTCGGTGTGACCTCCGTGTGACCCTAGTGTGGCCTCCATGTGACCTCGTTATGGCCTCAGTGTGACCTCAGTGTGGCCTCAGTATGACCTCGGTGTGGCCTCAGTATGACCTCGGTGTGGCCTCAGTATGACCTCGGTGTGGCCTCAGTATGACCTCGGTGTGACCTCAGTATGACCTCGGTGTGACCTCAGTATGACCTCGGTGTGGCCTCAGTATGACCTCGGTGTGGCCTCAGTATGACCTCCATGTGACCTCGTTATGGCCTCAGTGTGACCTCAGTGTGGCCTCAGTATGACCTCGGTGTGGCCTCGGTTTGACCTCAGTATGACCTCGGTGTGGCCTCGGTGTGACCTCAGTATGACCCCGGTGTGACCTCAGTATGACCTCGGTGTGGCCTCGGTGTGACCTCAGTATGACCCCGGTGTGACCTCAGTATGACCTCGGTGTGGCCTCAGTATGACCTCGGTGTGGCCTCGGTGTGACCTCAGTATGACCTCGGTGTGGCCTCGGTGTGACCTCAGTATGACCTCGGTGTGACCTCAGTATGACCTCGGTGGGACCTCGGTGTGACCTCAGTATGACCTCGTTATGGCCTCAGTATGACCTCCGGTGTGGCCTCAGTATGACCTCGGTGTGGCCTCGGTGTGACCTCAGTATGGCCTCAGTATGACCTCGGTGTGGCCTCGGTGTGACCTCAGTATGACCTCGGTGTGACCTCGGTGTGACCTCGGTGTGACCTCGTTATGGCCTCAGTGTGACCTCAGTGTGGCCTCAGTATGACCTCGGTGTGGCCTCAGTATGACCTCGGTGTGACCTCGGTGTGACCTCAGTATGACCTCGGTGTGACCTCAGTATGACCTCGGTGGGACCTCGGTGTGACCTCGGTGTGACCTCAGTATGACCTCGGTGTGGCCTCAGTATGACCTCAGTGTGGTCTCACTATGACCTCAGTGTGACCTCGGTGTGGTCTCACTATGACCTCAGTGTGACCTCGGTGTGACCCTAGTGTGACCTCCGTGTGACCTCGTTATGACCTCAGTATGACCTCGGTGTGACCTTTGTGTGGCCTTGGTGGGACCTCTGTGGGACCTCTGTGGGACCTCCGTGTGGCCTCTGTGGGACCTCTGTGACCTCCGTATGACCTCAGTGTGGTCTCAGTGTGGTCTCAGTGTGGCCTCAGTGTGGCCTCAGTGGGACCTTTGTGTGGCCTCGGTGGGACCTCTGTGTGGCCTCTGTGGGACCTCAGTGGGACCTCTATGTGTGACCTCCATGTGACCTCGTTATGGCCTCAGTATGACCTCGGTGTGACCTCCATGTGACCTCGTTATGGCCTCAGGATGACCTCGGTGTGGCCTCAGAGTAACCCTAGTGTGACCACAGTGTAACCCTGGTGTGACCTCGGTGTGGCCTCTGTGTGACCTCAATGTGGCCGCTGTGGGACCTCAATGTGACCTCAATGTGACCTTGGTGTGACCTCAGTGTGACCCTGGTGTGACCCTGGTGTGACCGCTGTGGGACCTCAATGTGGCCGCTGTGGGACCTCAATGTGGCCGCTGTGGGACCTCAATGTGACCTCAATGTGACCTCGGTGTGACCTCATGTGCAGAGGGAGTGTGGGGCTGGATCAGAGCGTTGATATAAGAAGGGCCTGACCGTGCAGGGCTCTGAAAGTCACTACAGGATTTTAAAATGTGTTCGATGAAGACGAGCGGCCGATGAAGAGCTTCAAGAGCAGGAAATATGAATGAGATTCTTCAAATGTTTAACTGCGAGGAAGCTAAGGAAGTGCAGCTTGAGAACATCTTCACAAAATGTACTTAAAGAAGATTTTTTGATATAAAAACACTTTACATGTTTTTGTGTCATTTTTAAGCGAATTTCTGCTCCGTTTGTGTGATAGAACCTTCTCTCAGCACACGACACGTTTTGAAGGTCGTGTATAGTTCAAAAAACCTTTATTCTATTATGAAACTGGTTGTGATTATTCTATTAACCTGTTTCAGACCTCTCTAGTATTTGTTTTGTTTTTGTTTGTCTCTTTTGTTTGTTTTCTGACTCCTTTCTCGTGCTCTGTCCCCTCAGGCCTGCGTCACGGTCTCGGGCAGCTGACCTTCAGTGACGGGACGTGTTTCACTGGACAGTTTGAAAACGGCCTCTTCAACGGCTGCGGCGTGCTCATGTTTCCAGACGGATCCAGGTTTGGACGAAACATTTGTGTAGAGCACTAAAAGTCATTTAAAGGGGACGTATTATGGGAAATTTATCTGTTTTGACCTTTAACCCTTTTTGGTATCACTTTATAAAAACTACATCTTATTTTGCCTTAACAAAGCTTTAACAAAGACTTAATTAATAATGAATATATAGTTTATTAAATGATTCAGGGTTAGTAACTACTTAATTAAGGTTAGGGACAGGGTTGGGGTTAGGATTTAGGGCTAGATTATTAATTAAATCGTTACTAAGCCTGAATCATTCTTAAAGTGCGTATCACAGGTTTTTATGAGTTTCTAGTTTTGACTTTATTTGGTGGAATAAAATCTGTTGTAAATATAAATGATAGTTTTACACCAATCGGGTGCCAGTTTGTGAAGAAAAGTTGAAAAATGTGTTGAAATTTACAGGAAGTAGAGCAGAGTTCCAAACATGATGACGTCACACTAGGGAGACTCACCAGGGACAATTTAAATCAACAAACACATTTTTTTGATCCTTTAAACATTAATTCATCAAAATAAAGGTGTTTCTATATGTTTTTATTTGTCAAATAATAATTTCTGTGACATTAGAGGAGTTTTCACCCAGTGTACAACATGGTTTCTAGGCAACAGTTACAGAATTCCCTAGAGTGATGTCATGATTTACAACCAGGAAGTAAAAGTTTAAACCTAAAAACTGGGATAAAAATAGCTTTGTTTTTTGCAGAATGTTGAATATAATTATCTTAACTGTGTTTTAGTAAAATGAGTACTTCAACCTGTCATAGGCCCTTTAATAAACTATTTGTTCACTCTTAATTAAATCTTTGTTTCTGCTTTATTAAGGCAGGAATTAGCAGTTTTTATAAAGTGTTACCCCCTTTTCTTTTCATTTGTTTCTTTCAAAGCTGTTCTGAACCCTTTGGAGCACAAACACAATCACTGGACTCTTTGTGAAGCTGTACTTTTGTCTGATTTATTCTAATTGTTAACCTAATTGTGAATCTGTTCAGAGGAAGATCAGATTTTTAATTGCGTCTAGATTTTGTCTTTAACATAACTGAGAGGAGAGCTGGTGGAGGATGGTCGCACTGACACGAGGCTGAGCATTTGTCGGGTTTTGACAGTTCCTCTTTAAAACAGAAGCTAATTTGACTAGATTAGATTGAGGAACTTGTAACAAAGTAACTGAAGTGACTGAAAATAAGACGGTTACAGCTTTCTTTTTTACATTTACAGGACATTAAAAGGCATTAAAGATCATTAAATAAAAAAAAAAACATTTAATTCAATCAACAGGCATTAAATATAAAAACAAAAAAAGATTTATCCATCAGAACAATAAATATAAACATAATAAAAATAAGAGAATGTTTCCCCAGAGCCGCTGTATCCATCAAACAGAAGTGTGTGTCCAGGACAGGAGTCTGTACTTGGATCCCTGGATTTATTCAACGTAGATGTTAAAAGCTGAAATCAAATCAATCTAAGTAAAAGACTGGGTTCAAAACATACATTTCCTTGGTTTAACTTTCATGTAAATTATCTTTTTGAATATTATAAAGTAGTTTATTATATTCTTGTAACGCAATGTGCCTATATAAGGAACTTCCTGCGTCTTGACAGAAGGTTACCTTATATAAGATTTTGATAAAAGAATTGGCCTGCTCAAAACAGCTTCAAGCTAAACAGCATTTAAGTAGCCACAGCAATTTTATCTGACATTATTATGCTTATGATTAAAACCAATCAAAGATTTGTGTTCAAAATTAAAGTCGATTGTTATTTAGTAATCTATCTGCCTTGTGTTGTATTATTGAATAAGTTAATCACCATTTATCTTTAAGTTTTGTGTTTATGACTAAAGAAAATCATTGAATAGATAATCACCAAATACCTTTAGATTACATGTATGATTGGAAATTAATGAATATGTTAAATGTTGTGTTTAATCATCATTTAATGATTTATTTTGAGTTCTTATGTTTATGATTTGTGTTCGAGCAACATTTAATGATTTATCTTGAGTTGTTATGATGTGATTTAAGTTAATCACCATTTAATGATTTATTTTGAGTTCTTATGTTTGTGATTAAAACTGATTACCATTTAAAGAAATGTTATAATTTGTTCTGCATTGTATGTTTATGATTAAAGATTAAGCAACATTTAATCAGCAGTATACATGGTAATGATTATATCACTCATTATTATTGGGTCTATGATCACGTCTGCCGTTAAGGTCAAGATTGCAATTGTACTCTTACTTGTGCTAGGCCTTGCCCAGCAACACGGAATAAGCCAATAGCAGGGCGCAACGGCAGTAATGTACTTATTAGGAAAAGCAACATGGAGTTGAACTTACAAGAAACTGAACACAATGTCTTAAGAAATATGAACTGATACTGTTGACTCGGGGCTTTTAAGGAAGTGGACGCGCCCCGAGTGTCCAGACACATAAGTTAGAGCTGTCCGCCCAAGAATTTGAGGAAGCAGATGGGGCCGGTGCAATGAAGAAAAGAGAACTACAGATGTTTATCTCGGCCCTTTGAAATATGGCAAAAGTTTCCATGACGGGTTTAGAGAAGTACGGGACTTTCCATGTCTTATAAAATGAATGTTAAAGGTCAAACCATGTACTTGCTTTGCACGCAAATGGGAGGGGAGTGGGCTGAGAGCTTGAGCATAAAAGAAGATGGAAAGAGGAAGAACTTCGGAGATCTCAACGGACCTGTTCCAGAGACCTTCCCCGGCACGACCACCGAACTCAATTGCTCCATCAACCGCTCTCACTCCACCCTCCTTCCAAGAACCAGCTGTTAATTGATAGGGACGCTTGCAGTGAAAAGTATTTACTTTGACTAAAGTTTAATAAATTTTAGTTCAAACGTAACTTACTCCTCTCCTGCGGTTTCTTTTGCTCCACCACACAACATCTGGTGAGTTGCTGTTATTGTATTGTGGTTATTGTGATTATAAACTGTCTTGAAAAGTTACC
>CM033622.1:9163589-9208589 GCA_019453435.1 Rhinogobius similis | reverse complement strand
TAGAACAACTAGAAAAAGAGGGCAGGGGAATTCTAATCCGGACAGGCGCCCAGTTTTGGACTCCAGCCTGACAATTCTAACCCCTGCCTGGAGATCTTGGATCAATTTCCCTTGCAAAGAAACCCCATTCACCTCCCGTGGTGTTAGTGCCTATGGTAACTGGGTGAGTGGCAGGGGAGGAGTGACTGAGAAGTTTGAGGAATGGGCAGGCAAATTGGCACACCTGGCTGGCCCACCCTTAGACTTTGAAGAACCAGCTTTTGAATTTCCAAATTTGGAGGACAGCAGGCCCTCCTCCGAAGCTCCCGAATCACCCGGGTTGGGCGCGCTGGGTGGTGAGACACAGCCAGCCCCCGGCGCTTCGTCCACGGGGATTGACACTCCCGGGGAGGACCTGCCGGGGGGGGCTCAGGGTAGCTCCCCTGAACACGAGTTTGCATGCATGGAGCCCGAGTGTTTCATCTCATTCAGCCCGACCAGCCCACCAGCAGAGGAAGACTGGGCGCTGATCGAGAGTTGCGATGAGGATGGTCCCTGCAATGGGAGCGAAGTCTCTCTCTCAGACCCCCGCCTTAGGAACCAGTCTCCCCCCTCAGGAAGGGAGCCAGCTGCTGTGGCAGGGGCACTTGTCCCAGTGGCTGGGCCCTTGGTCGTTGAACCAAAGGTAACTCGATTGGAAACTCAGCAGGCTAAGAGTGGCGAATTGCAGAGCGTAGCAGAAGAGGGCCTTTCTGGAGAATCCCTGGAGCACATCAACAGTCCCGAAGAGGCGAGGACTGAGCCCCGATGGGGCTCAGATCCAAGAGCACTGGCAGCTCTGCACTACCTTCTCGGCAACCCTCCTCTCCTGGAGCCTGCTCTCCCGGAAGGAGACCAGGCGCGGAGGAGGAGGCAGCTGTCAAGGTTTGTCCTCAACGGGTACAGGTGGTGTGACTCGGTGGTCAAGGCCACCAAAGCCCGTCAGGGATCACTGACCTACCTGAGTGTAGGCCTGGGAGAGAGGGCAATTGTGCGAATTGCCCATGGAGTATATATGGGCCATGCAGAATTCAGCGCTCTCGATCAATTGGGCGCAAACGCTCTGATAGATCACCTAGAAAAGGTGGCAGACTGTCTCGCCGAAGCCAAGGAAGGCCTTGATGCCAAACGCCTGGCCCCCCGCAAGGCTGAGGCACCACAGGCCACAGATCCTGAGGTTGGGGATGATTAAAGGAGACACAGAAAGTTCCTAAGGAGGGTGTAACGCAATGTGCCTATATAAGGAACTTCCTGCGTCTTGACAGAAGGTTACCTTATATAAGATTTTGATAAAAGAATTGGCCTGCTCAAAACAGCTTCAAGCTAAACAGCATTTAAGTAGCCACAGCAATTTTATCTGACATTATTATGCTTATGATTAAAACCAATCAAAGATTTGTGTTTAAAATTAAAGTCGATTGTTATTTAGTAATCTATCTGCCTTGTGTTGTATTATTGAATAAGTTAATCACCATTTATCTTTAAGTTTTGTGTTTATGACTAAAGAAAATCATTGAATAGATAATCACCAAATACCTTTAGATTACATGTATGATTGGAAATTAATGAATATGTTAAATGTTGTGTTTAATCATCATTTAATGATTTATTTTGAGTTCTTATGTTTATGATTTGTGTTCGAGCAACATTTAATGATTTATCTTGAGTTGTTATGATGTGATTTAAGTTAATCACCATTTAATGATTTATTTTGAGTTCTTATGTTTGTGATTAAAACTGATTACCATTTAAAGAAATGTTATAATTTGTTCTGCATTGTATGTTTATGATTAAAGATTAAGCAACATTTAATCAGCAGTATACATGGTAATGATTATATCACTCATTATTATTGGGTCTATGATCACGTCTGCCGTTAAGGTCAAGATTGCAATTGTACTCTTACTTGTGCTAGGCCTTGCCCAGCAACACGGAATAAGCCAATAGCAGGGCGCAACGGCAGTAATGTACTTATTAGGAAAAGCAACATGGAGTTGAACTTACAAGAAACTGAACACAATGTCTTAAGAAATATGAACTGATACTGTTGACTCGGGGCTTTTAAGGAAGTGGACGCGCCCCGAGTGTCCAGACACATAAGTTAGAGCTGTCCGCCCAAGAATTTGAGGAAGCAGATGGGGCCGGTGCAATGAAGAAAAGAGAACTACAGATGTTTATCTCGGCCCTTTGAAATATGGCAAAAGTTTCCATGACGGGTTTAGAGAAGTACGGGGCTTTCCATGTCTTGTAAAATGAATGTTAAAGGTCAAACCATGTACTTGCTTTGCACGCAAATGGGAGGAGAGTGGGCTGAGAGCTTGAGCATAAAAGAAGATGGAAAGAGGAAGAACTTCGGAGATCTCAACGGACCTGTTCCAGAGACCTTCCCCGGCACGACCACCGAACTCAATTGCTCCATCAACCGCTCTCACTCCACCCTCCTTCCAAGAACCAGCTGTTAATTGATAGGGACGCTTGCAGTGAAAAGTATTTACTTTGACTAAAGTTTAATAAATTTTAGTTCAAACGTAACTTACTCCTCTCCTGCGGTTTCTTTTGCTCCACCACACAACATCTGGTGAGTTGCTGTTATTGTATTGTGGTTATTGTGATTATAAACTGTCTTGAAAAGTTACCATTGCTACCTGCTAATGTTAATTTAAACTACTGTAAAGCTGGTCATTTGTATAAAGGCTATTGCTAGTTATGGTTGTTGATTAAATGTGGTATCATTGGTAGTTAGGGGTACACCATAGGTTAGGAACTACGGGTACAGGAAGGTATCTACGCCTCTCCCTTGGGACAGAGGAGTAATTTCCTCCGTGGAAGGTTAACATTCTGGTCGTTCTGCTGCTCAGTGGAATGATTATAAGGCAGCAGTTTTAACACGATAAATGTCTTGTTTTGACGTTGATTATATCATTAAAAGTCTTGACATGCATCATTCAAAAGCATTACATCTGCTTTTTGAACCCTGATTTAGCACAAAAGTGAAGTGGAACATAATTTGATAGTGAAGTTTCAATGAAGAAACTGGGATTAACCTCAGAATTTCACAAAATATCACAATTGAAGGTGGTTTTGGTGAATGAAAACCACTCAGACACATATTGAAACACATCACCAAGTGTATATTACTATTTTTATTTTTAATAAAAGGGGAGTTTATGATAGACACTAAGCATTTTGATGAAGGCTTAATCTTTATTTTTAGATTTTACTGGACCGGACTGGACTGGATTTCATACTTTATCACAAATTATTCATTTTGTGAAGCTCAAGTAGAATTTTGAGGCTTAAAATGTGTATATTCTCCATCCTTCATAATCAAAAAATAAACTAACTGACATTTCTACCCTGGAAATTCAATATTGTATCTTATTTTCTAACATAAAGAGCTAAAAACATTATTGTTTATCTTTGGTGTCAGTTAATCATTGAAAGAGGTGTATTTATTCTTTTGTTATGTGTACTTTTTATCCTTTGAGTGCAAAAAAACCCAACAAAAAACCCTCTGTTATCAGCCACTTCATTTTGCCTCCAGTCGCCTCCATTCCAGAATTCTGATGACATTTTAAGGAGTCAATGGGATTTTTAAGAGTGACGTCACACGCGGCGTATTCCTCACTTCTGGGTCTGAACTGCGGCGGCAATTTCAGCTGATTTTGTTTCATTTTTGACTCTGTGCCACAGTCTGGGCTCAGTTTTGTTCAAACATATCAGCAATCAACACAAACAGGGCAGAGACGCTTTACTTTCATTGATTTACGTCGGATAAGAATAAAAAAGAAGTGGCTTGAATGGATAATTGATGAGGTGAGTTTTATCTGTGGTCACGTTAATTAACTCTTTTGCTCTTGAACAAAGGCCTGGACAGAGAGTGTTGTAGATATGGTACTATTATGTTTTATTCATCTTATTCCACTCACTTTTGCCTCTTTGTATGTCTATGATCCGCACTCTTGTAGTAAAGGGACCTCCGCTTTGACGCTAACGGTGCTCAAGGGAAAAGTCTCTCGCTAAAATGTTACATAAAGTAGATTGATTTGTGTAAAATGTTTAATGAACACGAGCAAAAACAAGTCACAACGCAACGATTTCTTGCCTGAAAATGACTTTTTAGTCCGTGTAGAACTTATTTTCTGTTGAGTTCGTCTGCCTCATGTGAACTACAACGGAAACAAGATGGTGGCGCCCACGACAACTTCCAGAACAAGGTGAAAGAAAGAAAGCATTAGACAGACGGCGTTCCTAAACGTGCGTTGCGATGTAATTAGCTGCTGTTTCGTTACTAAAAACATTAAAACCAAGACTAGTTCATTATGAACTGTTTGCATTGGTCCAAAGTTATTGTTCACTCACCTACTTCAGTTTATTGATACTAAAGCTAACAACTACTAGCATGCTAATGGCACACTTCCATTTTGTTTTTTGTTGTTTTTTTTTTGGACAGTAAAACACTATAATCAGACGCACACAACACACAGCGTCTCAGAGATCCTTTTACAATATATCTGTGCTGGGACAACACACATTTTATTAACAAATGGGGGAAAAAAAACAAGAAAAAAACGGTTTACAATCAGCGACAGATGCAAAGGACCCAGAAGCAAGGACATTTCTTAAGAGTTCAACTGTAAAAAAAGATATTCTCAATTTTAAACCTTTAAATTTTACAGAAGAATATTTTGATTGCAAAATAAAAACACATCTGGCTTTTGCAAACACTGCAGAGAGTAAACCGCGCGCCTTCCATTACTAAAAGACACTTCTCTGTTTTTCTTCATAGAAAGTACAAATGGAAAAAGGAAATGCATCAAACGTGTCGGTGTAAATATGTTGTGGTGATTGTGCTTTACAGTTAATTACAACAACAATTCAATATTATAATTAGATTGATTTCCTTTGTCGTTGTGCATGTGTCTTCGCTGCACTAACTGATTACACACACGTCAAAAAGAGGGTTTTTCCAATACATTTCTAATAGATTGGGTTCTCGTGACATCGCGACGCACTGAAGAGACGATATTTTTGATCCTGTTTATTGTCTGTGTCTTCTGCCGCCGCAAACCATGAAATTATTTTGCTCGGCAGCTTCATAACAAGGCAATAATATTAGACGTGTGATTTTAAATAGTCCCCATCGGAGTCGTTCCAGTCAATCACGCGACTCGTTAGCTTGACTGTATTTTCATTATTTAAAGAGCCAGAAAAATAAAAAAACGTCTGTCGGTCGTGGCCTTTGATAGTGAAGTTAAATAGTTTGTTGAGAAAGTTTCATGACGTTTATTTCTGATCAAAACATGTAAAATCTCAATAAACATTAAATATGACACTAAATAAGCGATGTTTCTCTAATCGCTCTGCTTTATTAACAGTTAAATGCTTAAAGCCTCAGCTAACAATTATTTTGCTAATTGATTAGTCGGCGATTATTCTTTTAATTAATCGAATTGTTGTTTAGAACGCAAAAGCAAAAACATTTTTATCAACAGCACAATATCTACAACCTCTGGGGAAATGCCAACAAATCTAAATTATACATGAGGAGAAGCTTGTGTATCTCTGTCTCTGGTGTCAAATTATGGAATGAGTCTAGAATTGATTCAGTGAAATTTAAGAAGAAATACAAAGAACTTATATTTATGAACTACAAAAATAATGAAAAGTATTAAGTTGTTTATATTGTTCTTTTGATGCATTAAATACAGTATCGACAAATAACAGGAAACTGAATACTTTAAGTTATAATTGGGAAAGGGGGTGGGATTAGATCAGTTTTACTTCTTCCCACTCCTTTTTAAACATGTGAACGTAACGCTCTGGAGCCTGTGTACAGCCTTTTTCATTTATTTATCATTATTATTTGTCCTGTGCTCTCTCTGGGACAGTGTTTGTGGCATGACTTGTGAATTATGTTTGCATGTTTGAAATAAAAAACACCAAAACGGAAAAAAAAGATCAAAAGATTTTTACTGAGTTTGACCAGTTGAGGCTGAGGGTCCTGGTGGACGAGCTCAACAGAAAATAAGTTCTACACGGACTAAAAAGACGTTTTCAGACGTTTTCAGGAAATCGTTGCGTTGTGACTTGTTGTTGCTCGTGTTCATTAAACATTTTACACAAATCAATCTACTTTATGTAACATTTTAGCGGCGAGACTTTTCCCTCGTTCATCATTAGCTTTAACGGAGTTCTCGTCAAACGGAAGTGCGTTTACAACAAAAGTGCAAAAAACGGCAAAAGTGGGCGGGGCAGAATAAGGGGAATAGCAGCGTGTTAAAAAGTGAATTTGGGCATCCGTCCAGTCCAGACATGTCAACCTGGCGGCCTCATGATTATATTTGACCCTCGAGATGAGACTGATTTATATTATGAATGTCCCGCCAATAAAACTCATAGAAACCGCTAATGTGATGTAATGCTAATGCTAATTTGTAGGCACAAAAAATTTTTTTTAAAAGTAAATAACAAACTGAAGTTCTATAAATAAAAAATCAGGTAGTCTTTACTTTAGATTCTAATCTGTTGTTTCTTTATATTGTTTATGTTTTAATAAAAGTTAGCATTAGCTGTGAGAAACGGTTAGCTTAGCCGACTGCCGCTGTGCTCAGAGCCCGTTGTTATGTTAAATATAGTACAAGTTTATGTCTTATTAGATCAATAAGGTTCAATGTTTTGATATTTCTTTGTGTTTCTCCCGAGTTAATTTGACAACAGTTTCTGTAACATGAACCCAGTCCTTTGTTTAACATCATTTGCATTTGAAAGTTTTTGCACCTCATTTCTTGATCTGCCTTTTTCGCCAAACTTTCTTTTCCCGTAAACACCTTCCTCACAAGTCATGTTTTGTTTCTTCTTTTAGCCACAGACTTGAAGTTACAAAAGGTGCCAAAAAGTGCGCTGACAGGTGCCACCTTCAGAGAGTCGACTTGTAAAAAAGAACATTTGGGTTTTCAACAATTAGTACAAGACGTGTTTAGCTGTCGTCCTCGCCGCGCTGTTTTCAGGAGCGTTTGCACCTTTTGATCCGCATTTAGTGCTGCCATTTTTACGGCTTTGGTTGTAGACGTTTTGAAGGAGGTGGTTAAAGATGTTTTGAAGTCATTTTCTTTCATCAAATGTGCTAAAAGGATGTAATTATTGGACACTAGATCAAACTGTGAAGGCGAGACGCTGGAAAAAATCTTAAATTCTGAGAAATCTATTTGAAACTTCTCCTGTAGTTTACTCTGACAAATGAAAGAGTGAAATGTATTACAAGTTTTTAATCATTTAATGCTTTTATGTAGAAATAAGCCATTTTATTTGTAAAAATGGCCGACGTTGCTTATATTTGGGGTATGGCTGAACCATGGATGTATTAAATGAACTGGATAAGGTATGCCCCCTCTGTCTGTGGTCCCAGATTGTTTAGTGGCCGTGCGAGGTACTGCAGCCTCTTGGAACCAGCCTTTTTCTATAATTGCTCATTATAATTGCAGACAGTACTGAATTATTATCTGTATTTAAATAAAATAGAAGGAAATGTTCTTTTCTACCATTTCTAAAATCACAGAAATTACCGTTTTTATATGAAGTGGGGGATTGACGTCACGTGGCGCCCTAAAGCAAAGATGGCAGCCTCCATATCAGGAAGTAAAGCAAAGATGGCAGCCTCCATATCAGGAAGTAAAGCAAAGATGGCAGCCTCCATATCAGGAAGTAAAGCAAAGATGGCAGCCTCCGTATCAGGAAGTAAAGCAAAGATGGCAGCCTCCATATCAGGAAGTAAAGCAAAGATGGCAGCCTCCGTATCAGGAAGTAATGCAAAGATGGGAGCCTCCGTATCAGGAAGTAAAGCAAAGATGGCAGCCTCCATATCAGGAAGTAAAGCAAAGATGGCAGCCTCCGTATCAGGAAGTAAATGCGGAAGTAAGAAACTTTTTTGGGGTCATGCGCCAATGAGCACTCTCCATAGGGCTAAACAGGGCGGCCATTTGGATTCATCTTCCAGGTTTTATTATAGTTCTATGGGCTGAACCAAGAGAATCGTTTAATCGCGACTAATCGATTATTGAGATAATCGCCAACTAACGAAGTAATCAAATAATCGTTAGCCGGATTATACTCCGATTTCAAAGCGTGCCGTGTGCTCAGAAGAGAGGTTTTATGGCTTGGACAGATCAGGAATTACATCAATATGGAAAAGAAAATGTGATCGTTTAGTGTTTTTGATCAAACACCATTTTTTCACAGAGCAACAAGCGACCAAGCCTTCAAAAAACGAAAACAACCAGTACAACAGACCTAAGAGCCATAAAAATAAGACAACAAAATAGTTCACCGTCTGTATTTCAGTCATCATTGCACCTCTTTACATGAAACAGAACTGAAAAAGACTAAAAATTCCTTCTTATGACATGAAAGTGCTGCTCTTAAGCGAGGCGTGACCCTGAAAACGTGAAAGCGACTTTTCAAAAAGAAGCCCAAAGTCAAAAACCTGTTTTGTCTTAAATATTCATGTCCTAAACAAACACAATCTTAGTTTCATCTCAAATTCATAACTCTTTATTACCAGGCACATCACATTTTAAACAACCATTAACCGAGAGAATTATCGCTTAGTTTGGTGTAGGAACTGCTTTAAAGGTCCCATAACATGCTAAATCGACTTTTCAGAGGTTTTAACCTTCCTACAGTGCTATTTGGGCCTCGTATGTTGTGCCCAAAGTGGTTTTTTGATTGATTCCCTCATGTTTTCGCTAGAGAACTGTCTTTTCCGTCCCCCTCTGAGCAGCAGACGGGGGCTCCTCACTAAGATGACGCGCTTCACCAGGATGACGCGGTGTTTAAGCCACGCCTCCAGGAAGTGCGCAGCCGCAATAATAAAAACAGCTTATGCTAATGCTACACAGTAATTACACGATGGATACGACAGATCGAAGAGTTAGCTTGTTATTTACCAAACGGCAACGTCCGAGGTACTGGAGCACGTCAAACTCCAGGTCAGATCCAGGACGTAGGACTCAGCACGACGCACCGTCAGGACGGAGAAAAGGTTTATTCAGTGTTTGTGTATCGCTGTTTACCGGAGCACACGGCGCATGCACCATCTCCGCTCTAGGCTTCGTCACAAGTTGGGCGGGGGGGGGGGGGCGCACGGGTTGGGCGGGGGAGGCAGCATGCTCTCTGTTCGGGGGGGTCAGATCTCAGAGTGAGCCATTTGCTTTTGCAAGGAGGGGGGCCAGTCCAAGAAATGGGTGTTTTTTGGAAACTGTTATGTTATGTATATAACACACAACGCAAACATTTATCAACAAAGCCCTTAGAATAGACTGTGTAAAGGGGAAAATAGCAGAATATGGGACCTTTAAGGCTGATCTTTATGTCTCGAGGGAGAAAAATTGAGAAAACAGCCTTTGACGTCACAATGTCTCATAAAAATCTATGGATGAAATTGATTAAATGAAGTAATAAAACATCTTTCGGTGTAAATTGGACACTGTTGTTGTTTCCAGGTAAAAGCTTTTATGTTGAGTGCAAAACAACACTGTTAAACTGACTGGAGTTCAGAATATAAACCTTGATACAACTTGATTTAATGAGTCAGTTATTCTTGATTTAGGAATAGTGCTTTTCTTACTGGCATCAATGACTTGTCTTGAAGCAATTAACAAAAATCAAGATCAACAGAATACTTCTAACTTACAAAACTACAAATAGAGCTCAAGTTATTTATTCAGGATTGTTTTCCAGCTCGTCCTCCTTTCTTGGAGTGCATGTTTTCACGCATTTAAGGTTAGATCTTTTGTCTAATGGAGTATATTTTGATCTTCAAATTCTTCGGCCAAAACTCGGAATCTTCAAATATCTCAAATAGCACATTTTTGACGAGTTCTAAATGTATTTGCGTCTTTCATCGTGGCTGAGATTCCTCGCATTGATCCGGCGGATGGCGAGGCCGAGCTTGTTGAAACTAAAAGCATTCCTCTCTCGTCGGCGACAAAGGGCTGTTTTCATTCCGCGTGTTTGTCGTTGCAGATACGAAGGTGAGTTTGTGCAGGGGAAATTTCAAGGCGTTGGCGTCTTCACTCGATTCGACGGCATGAAGTTTGAGGGAGAATTCAAAGGAGGATCTGTGGACGGCTACGGTAAGAGTCTGTGCTCGGACCTGACGCTCTCTGTGTGGGTCTGGAGTTTAGTCTGTCAGCAACAACTTTAACAAGATTTGCAGGACTGAACTGAACCAGGTCTAAATCAGCTCTAAACCAGGACTGAACCAGGTCTAAACCAGGTCTAAATCAGCTCTAAACCAGGACTGAACCAGGTCTAAACCAGGTCTAAATCAGATCTGAACCAGGACTCAACCAGGACTAAATCAGCTCTATATCAGCTCTAAACCAGGACCTAACCAGTACTAAACCAGGACTGAAACAGGACTGAACCAGGTCTAAACCAGGACTGAACCAGGTCTAAATCAGATCTGAACCAGGACTGAACAAGGATTGAACCAGCTCTAAACCAGGACTGAACCAGGTCTAAATCAGCTCTAAACCAGGTCTGAACCAGGTCTAAATCAGATCTAAACCAGGACTGAACCTGGACTAGACCAGGTCTAAATCAGATCTAAACCACGAGTGAACCAGGACTAGACCAGGTCTAAACCAGGTCTAAACCAGGACTGAACCAGGTCTAAATCAGCACTAAACCAGGTCTATAACAAGAGATAATATATCTTCTATATTTCTGTAGATGGTTGAGGGCCGGATCATGTCCCTTGGAGGGCCTGGTTTGGCCCTCAGGCCTTCAGTTGAATAACCCTGATTTAAACTGTGTAAATTGTCTCAGTTGTACGTCGCTTTTTGATGACATCACAGAGAGATTCTGTTTTAGAACTGAGCACTACTTCCTGTCATTTTAAACTTTTATTTTTCTCTCAAACTGCAACTTCACGGATGTAAAACTATAATAAATATTTACCACAGGTGCCCTCCCACCAAACTAAGTCATGATTAGAACCTTCACGTAGACTTTAACTCCTCACTTTTAGACATTACAAACAGCAAATAAATCTTTGTCATAATATTTTGAACAACCACAATGAAAACACATCTTTTCATTAAAATTATCCGTCTCTGTCGTTGTTAATTGTGCTTGAATGTTTTCTTCACCGACATTTTGAAACGAAAAAACGTCTCTTTCCACAAAAACTTCTTAAGACAAAGGCGGGTTAATTTAATAAAGACACACAGGTACTGACTTCACGTGACTTTATTCCATGCCTTTTTCCTTCCTCGTTAACGCCGTCCCCCTGATTGCGGCCCCTCCTCCTCCTCCTCATTAGAATTTTTTGTCTTCGGAGCTCGTCTTTCACCGGGAAACGGACCTCCGCCGCCAACTTCCACACAATCACTCGAGATTCCTCCTCACTAATCATCGCTCACCAATCCTCCGCTCCGATGCTGATTCAGGGGCTCGTTTTGGTCAGACGAGGTGAACTCCATGCAAATTTCAACTCTGGAATACATTTGCAATCTACCAGTCTGTATTAATTATAACGGCGGCCACAGCTGCGCGACGGGTTTGAGGAAGTCTGCGAACAAAGAAGGATTGTTTCACAGCTCAGAGGCACTAGTTCTGTTCTGGAATCGTGAAAATGTTGAGTCCAGGGGTTGGTCAGGGGTTAATTAAATAATAAAACCGTAAAATGTAAATAATCCCGTTGTTCTTTTGGTGAATTAGTGAAGTTACAGATCTCTGAAGCTGTGGTTAAGTTATTTGATCAATGAATCGGAGCTAATCGATTACAGAAATAGTTGTCGACCAATTAAGTAATCAAGTGATCATTAACTGGTCTTTAAAGCGACCGGAAAACATGCCATTAACTAAAATGAGAGGTTTCATGACTCAGACAGAGCAAGAATGACACAAAAATGTCACGGGGAATTAGGGCTGACGTCGACTAAAGAAATTCTTGATCAACTAAAGACCAGCGACCGATTAATCGACTAAAAGGGGGTGCGGCAAAAGTATATCAAAACTGTAAAGTATTTCCACGTATCTAAAACGGACTGCACTCAAAAGAACTCAACTGTAGAGGAGTTCATGCAAAAACAACTATTTAAACAGAAAAGTACAAGGAAACAGTGTAAACATTAAGACTCCAAAATCTTCAGCAAACTCACTTCATGTCTTCCCATTTTTGCCAAACAAATCATTTAAAAATTTCATATAAATAAAATGAATGATTAGTCGACTAATAACGATCTTAGTCGACCTAAGACAATGGTTCTCGAAGTGAGGGTCGGTGACATTGGGGTCGTGAGATATAGTTTTGATAAATTTGACTGTGTTTAGTCTATTTTCAAATTAAAAACAGTATATTTTAGTTAAATGGGGTTCAAAAAGACACTAAACTATTGAAATAAACAACATCAAACCTGATATGACATGCCTTGACGCTTAAAATTATTACTAGTGTTGTTTTCATTTCACGCTGGGGTCCAGAGTCTGTTTCATGGCTGTTTTTGGTGTCCCGACCTGAAAAGTTTGAGAAACAATGGACTCAGATACCATCGACCGACTAAACGACTAAAGGACTAAAGGACTAGGACGGGAAATATGTACATTTTGTGTTTTTGATTAAAGTCTGACAGGTTCGATGACACATTTCACTTAAACTTTGTGAACATGATTATATTTAAGATTTGACGACACATTTTGCCCATTTGTCTCCAGTTTTCGTGAAGTTTATAACGTCACTTCCTGGTTGGACATGAGCACAAATACGACACAGTTAGAGGTAATTCCACAACTGTTACCATAGCAACCAGACTGTAAACAAGGGCCAACATCCGTAAACATTACACAATAGTTATGATTTGACAACCCATAATTCCTGATACGGTTATTTAGTTGAATGACCGTTTAAACTGTCAGAAAATCAGTGAAGTGTAATCTCTCTCCATGTTTTCAATGGTGCGTCGCTTTTTGATGACATCACAGAGGGATTCTGTTTTAGAATTATTTCTGCGCTGAGTTCAGTGGCACGAGTTTATTACTTGAAAATTGCCTCTGATTTACCCCAAGTTTCCAACTAAGCACACGTCTGTATATAGTCCTAGTCTATGTATCTTTGTCTATTTTATTCTTAATTTTATGCATGCCTCTTTTATATATTTTATTATATTTTATTCATTGTTTTATGTTGCACCTCACGCCAAAGCAAGTTCCTATGTTTGTGAATTTTGATCACTGACAACGGCAATGAACCATTTCTGATTCTGTCACAAAACTAATTTCTTGTCTTAAAGTGTGTACTCAGATAGAAATATATACTTTTTTTTTTGTTAAGTTCAAAAACGTATATACATTTTAAAGTTTTTTGACCTTCCTGAATACAAAAAAACCCAAAAACTGCAGTCCATTGGGGATATGGTGGGTTTAAACATGGTGGAGAAACCTTCACAAATGTAAAACTAAGTCAGAATTAGAAAGCCTTTCAGCCCAGCACGCCTCTCTTTACACCATGGAAACACTTTAAGACGGTTCAGAGCCGTTGTGTCCTTGAGCAGGACACTTCACTCTGTGTCGCTGGTGCATGAATGACTTGTGTGCTTCAGAGAGAATGTGGGACAACAGATGGAAATGAAATAAATAAATAACAATAAGAAAAACTCTCGTGCACCTGAAGAGGCTGTGGTTGTGTGCCGTGCATGGACTGAACACATAGATACAGTCATAGAAAGTTAAAGCCGTACACTGGAACATTCTCCGTGGAGCTGGAATAGTTTCATGTCATACTGAGGAATATTACAACATTTGCAGCCAGCGTTTCCATGGAACCAAGGCTAAGTACGAGTCAGGTTTATGGAGATGCAAGTCCGCTCACAGTCTATTTTTTGGCTCAAAGGGCGACAGGGTTTAAACAGTGAAGGTGAGACGCTGCAGGTGAACAGGAAAAAAATCTTAATTTAAAGATATCAATGTGAAACTTCTCCTGTAGTTTAGTCGCATAAATGTAAGAAAAAAATATGTCATCATGTCATGTTTTCATGTGTAAAAACAGCACATATTTGGGACATTTAAATCTCAAAAATGGACAGAAACAGGTTTAAATTTCTTGGTTTATTTTGAACACATAGTAGTTACCAAAAATGACAGAGAGGGATTTAGGATTTCTTATTTCGTTTTTGAGTAAACTAGATCTGACTGACTTTGTTTTTGTTTGTTTTTTTACTTAAAACTTCAATAAATCAGTTTTAGAATCAGATATCAAAAAATCCTTCTGTACGTTTGGTCTAAATCTTGAGTCCAGATTGTACAGTTTGGTGTAGGATCTACTTTAAAGGTCCCATATCATGCAAAATCGACTTTTCAGAGGTTTTAACCTTCCTACAGTGCTATTTGGGCCTCGTATGTTGTGCCCAAAGTGGTTTTTTGATTGATTCCCTCATGCTTTCTCTAGAGAACTGTCTTTTCCGTCCCCCTTGGCTGAGCAGCAGACGGGGGCTCCTCACTAAGATGACGCGCTTCACCAGGATGACGCGGTGTTTAAGCCACGCCTCCAGGAAGCGCGCAGCCGCAGAATAAAAACAGCTAATGCTAATGCTACACAGTAATTACACGATAGATACAACAGATAGAAGAGTTAGCTTGTTATTTACCAAACGGCAACGTCCGTCGTTGAGGCCCTGGAGCACGTCAAACTCCAGGTCAGATCCAGGACGTAGGACTCAGCACGACGCACCGTCAGGACGAGAAAAGGTTTATTCAGTGTTTGTGTATCGCTGTTTACCGGAGCACACGGCGCATGCGCACTATCTCCGCTCTAGGCTTCGGCACGAGTTGGGCGGGGGAGGCAGCCTGTTCTCTGTTCGGGGGGGTCGGATCTCAGAGTGAGCCGTTTGCTTTTGCATGAAAGTCGATATGTTGAGAGAGCAAACTGATCAATAAACAGAAAACTGAAAGAAGTGAGCTTTGCCTGTACGTCTTGTGATAAAACTAAATATTGTGATGTGATTTGTTGTTCAGTTTGATTGAAATATAAGGAAAGAGACAAAAGAAGTACGAGGCATGAATAATATTCTGATCTGGACCATGTTTAAGCTGAAGTCTAAAATGGTCCTTTTGAGCCTTTAATTGTGATTTGAGCGATGACGTCTCCCTCGCTCTGTGCAGGTATTTAGCGTCCCGCGGCGCCACTTCTTTGTTCTGGCTCTAAATGCTGTAATTACATTAAACATAGTCAAGTGTTAATTGTGAGTTTTTTTCGGCCGCACTCCCCCGCCGTGTCCTCCTCTCCGCGCTGACGGTAATCAACACGTTTTTACCGTTTTTCTGGTAAATCTGTCGGACCAGAGCTGAGCAGTGTGTCGCTGTGACAACCAGAAGAGGGCTGTAAAAATAGAGGTTTCTTCACTTTCAAAGAGAGAGAAAGAGGGAGACGGACAATGAAGCGGAGGAAAATAGAGAGAACGGGGAGAGCGATGGACTGAAGATGGACAGTGTGCGTGTGTTAAAAGGTAGTAAACAACTCTACTGCTTAAGGGTTTATGCTCTTTTGTGGAGGATAATTTTCAAGACATAAAAGCATCTCAGTTTGTTGCACTGAAAAGTCTCAGAGCAAAGAGTGCAATAATACGGCAACAGTCTTGTGTAGAGCTGCTTCTTTTAAAGATGTTCAAACATGTTTATTTTTGGGCTGTTTTAAATTCTCCCGACTGTCTTCTAATTTACAAACGTAATGTGGAATACCTTGTTTAAATCTGAAGCATTCAGGCAAACCATAAAAGAGCACCTTTAAAATGTAAGGTCAGGCGCTGCGGGTGAACAGGAAAAAATCTTAAATTTAAAGATGTCAATTGTAAACTTCTCCTGTCGTTTACTCACATAAATGTAAGAAAAAAATGTATTACAAGTTTTTCATCATGTCATGTTTTCATGCAGAAATGTGGCATTTAATGTGTAAAAAAGGCCAAAAATACTCACATATTTGGGACATTTAAATCTGAAAAATGGACAGAACCAGGTTTAAATTTCTTGGTTCATTTTGTATCACATTAGTTGCTAATAAACATACAGAGGGGATTTTGGATTTCTTCTTTAGTTTTTGAGTAAATTAGGTTTGACTGAAAATTGTCCTAAAAATTCAAATTTCGCACCATTTTTTTAACTTTAAATTTAAATAAATCGGTTTTAGAATTAGATATCACAAAATCCTTCTGGACATTCTGTCAAAGTGTTGTTTTTTCCAATCCCACTTTTGCCTCTTTTTGTCACAGATCCACACTCTTGTAGTAAACACACTTCCGGTTTGACAATGCATTTCACACTGCACCGATTCCTGAGTGGCTTTTTAGTCGGTGTAGAACTTATCTTCTGTTGAGCTCGTCTGCTCTGTGTAAACTACAACAGAAAAAGATAGAGGCGTGTACGGCAACTTCTGAAATAAGGTGAATAATGGCAAGGCAAGTTTATTTGTAGGGCACAATTTGTACACGAGACAATTCAAAGTGCTTTACGCAACAGGAAAAGTTGCATTAAAATCACAAAACGCAAAAAGACACACAGAATCATTTTAAAATAAAGCGCTTTAAAATAGAAGAGTGCAGATAGAACAGGCTGTACCTGAAAGTAAGAGTCACGACATCATGACTTAACCTTGAGGTTACGCACTGACAAAGTCTTATTTGAAAAATGTTCCTCAACATTCAGGGAGGCCGAAGTACGAGCTGCACAACTGATACATTGTGCTAGAGAAAAATAATTAGTTCATCTGTGTGTGTCTGTGATAAATGTGAGCTCAGCTGCTTGTGACGTTGTTTGTCTGGTTTTCTACGACTTTCTTTTATTAATGTCATGTTGAAGACTTTTATATTTGTTATCAGAGCGTAGCAGCCTTTGTGTTTTGAGCTTTTACACAACAAAACGTCCTCCCTCGTCACTGCCTCTCACTGCTGCGCTTCAGAATGTTGTGTCGTCTCCTTCATAAACTCCATTTCCTCCTCCTCAAAGCTTCTCTGTGTCTCCTGCAGGCGCCTTGACCTTCCCCGACTCCGGCCCCGGGGTCCACGAGGGCCTGTTCGAGTCGAGCGAGCTGACGCGACGAGAGGCCTGCCCCGCCGTGGTCCAGAGAGCCCAGGCCGCCGCCGCCAAAGCCCGAGTGCTGGCCATGTGACCCGCTCCCACGATGCACCTGGACCCCCGCCCCCCGCTGTTTACTCTGGGTCTGAACCACACTGTAAAAAAGAAACGAGTATCGAGCGCAGTTAAAATGACTTGGGTTCGGTTTTACGTGTGGTTTCTCAAGCTTTCGACATTGTTTTATTTGACTGATATGGGAAAAAATGCTCTCAAACCATTGCTGTCCAATTTAGAGCGAAATTATTTTGATCTAGAGTGAGATTTGCATTAAATTACAAGATAGGGTGACATTAGGGGTTACTTTCAACAATTGTGCAAGAAAATTACATTTGAAACAAGAAAAGAAACACTTACTTGGCAGATAATTACCTCGAATTAAGGCAAAATTAAATTAACAAACTCTTTAAACAACAACAACGATCGGTGTGTAATGAAACGACGCATAAATGGAACAGAACTACTCAAATCAAGTTATGAATTTAAGTCAATTTAACCACGTATTCATGCTGTAGTGCACTTTTTTTTCACCGGCTCAGTGCAATTTACAGACAACGTGACACTCGTTTTATTTGTTAAGCATCACTTGTCGTCAGTCGTTGCAGTTTTCACAGCGTCTTCTTCAGTGTTTTCTCGTTAACCCCAAAGACTGACTCTGGATCAGAGACGCCGCATGAACTTGGTGCTAAACCTTTTCAGGGTCCAACTTTATGGAACAAACAGTAAGAGTTTTCCAGTGAGCGAGATGTGAGGCTTTGTATCAAATATATTTAGTTTTCGTGGATTTCAGACTGATGAAGAATTAGAACCGTTGCCATAGCAATAGGGATGTAATGATTAATCTATAAATTTTTATCATTGAAATCATTGTCGGGACTAAACAGACTCAAAACACAAATGAAAAGTCGTTTTTATAACAAATACAGTAGCACTATTGAACCAAAACGTCAAACAGAATAAACTATTTCAGATTTTTCCTCAATATAATACACATTATTCATAAAAATGTTCTATCTAGAAGACTTCAGTCGCCATATTTCAACCTTTTATTTGGTCAAAATTGTATTTAAAAAGTCTCAATACACCAAAGAAATAATTGTTTGACTGGTCGACTAAACTAAAATAATCGTTAGTTGTTACTACTAAGCAATTAACAATTTAAAACAATATATTTTGTCTTCTCAATGGGAAAAAAGTCCTCAATATAATAACCGAAAGCTGAAACCTGTGGATAAGAGCCATCGTGAGGACTTTTGATTATTGAAAACACAGAATAGTTTTGAAATGTTGAATTAGTTGCTTTGGTAAACAATTGGTAAATGTTCCAATCCATCCTCCTCATCAAATAAAGAATAAACTATCAAAAAATATGTATATATGGCTTTAAATGCTGTCAAAATACTACCTTGACCCCAATAAGACTCAATACTGATAGTGATATAATATAATAATAGTGATAGTAAAAACCACAATATGGACGTTATGCAGACGTTCTTTTATTCAGTGGCAGAATTATAAACCCTCAGGCGTGACACGTGTTTTATTTTCTATCAATTAATTTTGACGGAGCAGCAAATAAAAAAAAACACTGTAATTTTGTCGTTTGCAAACAGTGCAGACACGTGGTTGATTTTTATATGCCGACAGAGCGATGTCTGTCGGTATGAAATGTCTAACTTCAGCCTGTAGTTTCTAAAGTTCTCTTATTACTGTAGGATTTGTGGCACTTGGCGAAACAAAATCTAAACGTTCCCGTCTCGCTGTGCGTCTCGCTGTGTTTGTGGTGCATTATTGTCCAGAATAATGGCAGATTTAAGAAATGTTTATGACGAGGTTGTTGGCGTGTATGCTAATTTCGGCACTAATCGCTAACGGTGACAAACTAT
Organism: Rhinogobius similis; assembly: GCA_019453435.1. Classification (NCBI taxonomy): domain Eukaryota; kingdom Metazoa; phylum Chordata; class Actinopteri; order Gobiiformes; family Gobiidae; genus Rhinogobius; species Rhinogobius similis. Next base: position 9,189,561 of record CM033622.1, on the reverse strand, counting down.
ACTAAACACTTCTACAGGTGGAAAGGCTTTCTAACTCTGCTCTGGTGTTACTCTCGTGAGCTTCAGTGGTTTCAATCGCCAAAACAGCTCTGGCTAATGCTAACTCTCATTAGTGCTAACTCATGAAATGGTACCAGCTAGCAGTGTTTTGTTTACAAACACTGGAAGCAGCTTTGGCCTAATTTTTCTCCATGGAGCTTTTCTTTTACTTTATACGGTAAAATATAAGCCGAAAGTAGTTTCTCATTGTTGCTCCGACTGTGTAAAGCTTAGCTAGCTTGTTTTCTAATGGTAGATGGAGATAGAGGGCACTTTAACTGCCGCACAACAATTAATTTCCTCAACATTTTGACTCAGAAACATGTTATTTAATGAGTTCAACTGTTCAAAGTCTGTGTGAGTGATAAATGTGAGCGTAGCTGCAGTGTTCCTGTTGTTTATCTGGTATTCTACAACTGTTTACTTGATTTTATTCTTTTAGATGTCAGATACAAGCTAAATATTTATCAGAGTTGAAGACTTTTATATTCGTTATCAGACTTTAGCAGCTCTTTCACATTGTAGTCGTGTTTTGAGCTTTTGCAGGATTTTACATTTTACATTCACTCGCCATCGACTGCCGCTAAAATTGCGATAACACCTGCATAAACTCTGTTATTTAGACAATTCAGTTAATCAGTTATGTATTGCCGTGTCATTTTATTCTGGCTCTAATAAAGATCAAGATACAAATGCGTCGATACTTTCTGCCTGGTTCGCCACCTGTGCCGTGCTCTCTATAAAAAGGCTGTGTATTAAAGGTAAAGACAACAGCAGACACAAGTGGCAAGTTTCTCGTTAGACGGCTGTAAGAAAATTCTTTTGTAACTAATTAATTAAGGCCAAGATTCAAAGGAGTGATTATCTTCAGATGTGCGCGAGAAAAGAGCAGGAGAAAAAGTGTTTATCTGAGAGAAAGAAATTAAAAGTTGATTATAGAAAAAGAAGTCTGCGCTGGATCTGTTAATTATAATTTATACAGGTTCAGTCTTTTCAACTGAAGGAACAGAGAAGGAGCAATGAACTGCGGCTTATAGATTACAGGCACATGATACACTTGATTTATTTTAGATTAGACGAGGGCGATATGTCGAGTTTTATTTCCCACAATCCTGTTTACCTCTTCAAATAATCGCAATAAATATCATTCTGTCAGATTTGCATATCGTTCCGTTGCAATGTTTGAATTAGGGGTCAATAAGAACTAAAAAAAGCTGCGTTCTATTAGCTGGGACCGTTCCATGAGTTATCACTAATGTATTTCAATGGGAGAGTTAGCGTTAGCCTCCAAACATCACAAACGATGGAAATCCAGGGCGGTTTTGGCGATTGAAACCACTGAAGCAAATGAGAGTAACGCCAGAGCAGGGTTAAAAAACATTACCTCCTGTTTTGTGTGGATTGTTGCCATTAGCGATTAGCCGCAAATTGACCATACACGCTAACAACCACATAATAAACAATTCTTGACGTTTTTCTTCATAATTCACCAAAAACACAGCGGGCCACAACAGTTTGATAATGAAATGTTTGTTTTGTTTCACCAAGTGGCACAAGTTTCACAGTAATAAGAGAACTTTACAAACTAGAGGATGAAGAGCTCGGGATGGAACGTCAAAAATTGTCCGTTGCCATGGAAATCCGCCATCTTTGTTGTTGGTGTGCTAACTTTACATTGAAAAACATCAGCCAAAACAGTGTAAAGTGAACAGAAAATCCATGGAAGAAGCGGATAAACTGCTCGGATGTTAAATCAATTGAGATTTTAAAACGCTAAATACTAAACTTATGATTAATTCAAAAGTATTCTAACACTATATATTGATAAATGTATTTACTAGAAGTGACCCAGCAGTTTATCAGCTTCTTCCATGCATTTTTTGTTCACTTTTTACATTGTTTTGGTTAATGTTTCTCTCTGTAAGTTTAACACATGAGCTGCAAACATGACGGATTTCCATGGTAACAGCTGTTTGTTGACGTTCTATCCCGAACTCAGTATATAGTGTTAGAACAGTCGATGTAATCCCTCATTGGCCCAGGAGTTTTCCATCGTAGAAAAGGCTCCAGGGGTTGTCATCCGGACGCCGTTTTGAAAATTAAATTGATTTTCAAAACCGGATGACAGCCCCTGACACCTTTTCTACGACAGTCTAAGAATACTTTTGAATTCACGCTAAGTTTAGTTTTCAGCGTCTTAAAATCTCCATTGATTTAACATTGGGATAACGGAAAATTCTGTTTTGTGTGACGTTACGATCCCGAACTGTCTGCGCTGTCTACAAACGACAATATTACACTTTTTGGTCCGCTCTCACAGTCAGATGAATGTGCTAGAGTGTTCAGGCGAGTACCAGGCTGCAGCTGCGCTAAACACATTGCTCCTGGACGGGTTTGGAAGGGTTTTTTTTTTTCGACAAATATGTGGGCATTAAGACAATCCTTTCATACACTTCTGATACTAAAAGTAAAGCTGGTCGTACACAGTTTTCTGCTCATCTCTGCGTCTGTGTCGTGCAGAGGGATATGACATCATCCAGTCGCACGTATTTCAGGAATGTTTGATATTTCGCGTCGTGAGTCATCGAATCTGAACGCTGCTGAAGCGAACACCGCTCTGACGGGCTCCGGACGACTAATTAATTCAGCAAAATAAAGCTTTTCGAATGTATTTACTTGTCAAAGAATCGTTTTTGCGACGTTAGAGGAGTTTAGACGCACGGTTGCTAGGTGACAGTTATGGAATTCCCAGTGTGATGTCATTATTTCCAACCAGGAAGTGAAATTATGAACCTTAAAAAATGGCTAAACTTTGAACAAATTTAACATTTCAAGCTAAATCTCCAATATAATGATCTTAACTGTGTTTTAGTTCAACCCGTCAGACACTTTAATATGACATTGTCCCGTTAAAGTCTATAGGACAGGTTCTCAAAATGTTCTAATTATCACTTAGTTTGGTGGGAGGGCACCTGTGGCAATAATTTATTATAGTTTTACATCAGAGAAGTTCCAATTTGTGAAGAAATTCTGAAAAATAAAAGTTTAAAATGACAGGAAATAGTAGCGCTGCGTTCTTACACAGAATCCCTCTGTGATGTCATCAAAAAGCGACGTACCATTGACAATACAGAGACAATTTACAGACAACTGACACAATTTTTTGACAGTTTAAACAGTAATTCGACAAAATAAAGTTGTTATTGAGTATTATTATTTGTCGAATCATAACTATTGTGAAATTTATGTGGATTTTGGCCATGTTTTCAAAATTGGTCAATGTCCAACCAGGAAGTACAACTATAAACATTACAAAAACTGGGAACAAACAGGCAACATTTTTCATCAAATCTTAAATATAATCACAACTTTTTGGTCAAATGTTTCGTCAAACCTGTCATATAGACTTTAAATACAGAATAGAGTGTTGTCTGTGTAGCATAAAAACCCGCAAACCTTTACAAATGTGATTTTTCGGTTTATTTCAAGTCAAATGTTAAATTTTTGGGTTAGGGTTTTTTATTTCCAATCTAAAACTTGCTAAATGTCTCTGATTGTTCTGTCTGTACCTCAGTTCTTCTTCTCTAAACACATTCTCCAAGTTGAAACGCTTCCAGTAAACGTCTCTGAAAAGGATGTTTACGAGCTGTAAACATCTCACTCGTGTCGTCCCAGCACAGATAATTAACTGGTAACTGCTGCGTCTTGGAGCAACTCAGGACGATTCACGACTGATTAAATATTGAAGAGAAGATCTGAATATCTTTGGTACAAGCGCCTCACGGTAGGTTCGCTCAGTCGTCTGCCTTCATCACTAATTCAACTTGTATTTTTAATCTTTGCCTTTTACTCAGTGCCAACCTCAGTGCCAAACGGCCAGCTCCATCCAGACTCAGTACTGTGGGAGAACACTACAAATACTACAAATACTACAAATACTACTAATACTACAAATAATAATGCTCCAGGGGTTGTGTTCCCGTTGTAGTTTCAGATGTAACTCTATGGGAGATATAAAGCTTTTGAAAGAATTATTAAAATGTATGATCTGCAAATGTTTTTGTTTAAAGATATTGGGTCCACAAACGTCCATAATAGTTTGATGGATTAAAGTTCTTTCAGCTGACAACAATCGTGTCGTTTGGGTTGAATAACGGCACCACTTGGATTTTGAAAATAGATTTTTAGGCCCGAGCCCCTACAGGGCGTAGGGCCTATTGCTTTTGCATCGTTGCAACTGTCTCGCCAAATGCCAAAGTTTGGCAGCCTAGTCGGTTCTATGGTCGGACAGTGAAATAGCCCATGCCGAAGGCATGGGACCTGCATATTTACTCCTGCTATGCGAAAGAACCCTATCAACTGTCTTGGCCCCCTCCAACGCCCCAAACATTGACAGTGAACTGTCCCACACCCCTGGCATCAAGCCCCACTCACCAGCCATACTTGTTCCTGCTAAAATACATGGAAACCAATGGGGAGCCCATGCGCGGGCCCGACTCGGAGGTGAATGACGAGCGCGTAAGCGCTCGTAATCCAAATTTGACCCCATGGTGACCTGGGGAAGGGTCAGAGCTTTCAAAAAACGTATAATATGTCGTTCTCAGTAAAGCGGATATATTGTTTTTGCTAAAAATATTATTAGGCCCGAGCGCCACAAGCTGGCGAGAGGCCTATTAGTTTCGCAGTGCCTAAACGAATAGGCGAAATCGAGCGCGAAGCGCTCGCCCGCTTCCAAACACTCACTAACGCATTCCCCAACTCATGCACGTTCGGTGCATACCACTAGTAGTGGGAAAATTGAACATTATCGTTGTAAGCGGGCGAAGCCGTCGGCGCACTAAATGGCTTTGCGTGGGGATGGCGATGGCGTCGTCATCCCCACGTGCTTCGTGCGCTGAGTCGCCAATGTCGTTCCCCAACTCATGCACGTTCGTGCATATAACAATGTAATGTAAAAATGGAACATTACTATTGTAAATAGGGCCAATAACAGAAAGTGGGCGGAAGTGTCTCCCAGTGACCCATACCAAAACGTAGGAAAGCGCGTGCGCTTTCAGAAAATGTATAGTTTGTGAACTAAAAAAAAGGGGAAACATTGTTTTCGCATCGGAATATTATTCTTCTTTCTTCTTCTTTCTTCTTTCTTCTTCTTGGGACCAACCCCCCTATTTTTCACCCAGTGAACATTGACGAAGTCTCAGGAAAATTTGCACACCTCTAAAAATGTGCCTCTCTACATTCTGGCTATTTCCGATTTCAGAAATTCAAAAATATGGCGCGTCAGCGCCCCCAAGTGTACAAATAATGCATTACGGGCGCGTCAGCGCCCCCAAGTGTACAAAAAATGCATTACGGGATAGGAAAGTGCCCAATTTTTTTTTTTATCGTAGAATCATAAAATTTGGCAGAGAGGTAGATAGTGACAAGAAGAAGCAAAAAATATTATTACGAACAGCGCCGTCCCAACCAATTGTCGGCCATATTGGATCAAAATCGCTAAACATGACTCAGCAGTTTTTAAAAACTTGTACTTTACGAACTCCTCTAGCGTTTTGCCCAAACGACCTGAAATTTTGTGAAAATTAAGTTGAGGAGTGTGGCATTAAAAGTTATCCAAATCAGGAACCTACGTTTCATGGTCTCTGTGCTGACAAAGCACATAAAATTTACCAGAATTCCTGAAATTTTCACATTTTTAATTTTGCTCCCATTTCCACATATAAAGTCCGAATTGCATCAAATTTGAATCAGTTGTTAAACTCCCTGCCTGAAACCTACTAGAGGTGAAAGAATTACATTCCGCGCGCTAGCGCTCTACAAATTAAAGCAAACTTTATATGGGAGCTAAAAAATTTACTTATTTAGAATTTTTTGAAATTTTACACAAAATTCCATTTTGGCCTACCGATCAAAAAAGCCAATCAGACCCATGTCTTATTTTGTACGGCGAAGCCGTACCAATGACCAAAACATCCCATGTTATTCCTATGGGAAAATTGAAAAATGTCTCAAATTTGCAGATTTTTCTACTACACATTTTAACGAACTCCTCCTCGGGCGTAAGCCCGACCAACCTGAAATTTGGTGAACATCTTCCTGAGGAGTGGGGCACTAAAAGTTATCCAAATTGTTGGGATAAGTATTACGGTTTCCGTGTGGTGAAGCCCCAAATTTCTGCAACATTTTCGAATAGACAGAAAAAACCCATGTTATTCCTATGGGAAAATCTCAAAATCGCTCAAATTAAACTTTGTACTTTTACGCACTCCTCCTCGGGCGTAAGCCCGACCAACCTGAAACTTGGTAACAATCATCTTGAGGAGTGGGGCACCAAAAGTTATCCACATTTTATGGATAAGTATTACGGTCTCTATGCGGCGAAGCCGCAAAAAGTGCCCAAACTTGTACAAATGACAGAAACATTCCATGTTATTCCTATGGGGAAAATGCTAAATCACTCAAATGAAACTTTGTATTTTAATGAACTCCTCCTCGGCGTAAGCCCGATCAACCTGAAATTTGGTGAAAATGATCTTGAGGAGTGGGACATCAAAAGCTATCCAAGATTTTAGCACACATATTACGGTGTTTGTGCGGCGCAGCCGCAAACGACATTTTCAGTGAAATATGAGCAGTAGGAGGCGCGGTAGCGCCACGGATTCGGCAGCAGGTATTTTACAAGCAGGGAAATTAGGCGTGGCGCCCTCTTGCGTTCTTGAGGCGGCGGCGTGACGAGGCGAGGGCGATCATTGCAGCGACTATATTTACTTAATTGTGCTTGGTTTGAACTTTGTGCCAGTTTTTGTTTCTTGTAGTTTTCTCATAATTTCAGTCGTTAAAATCGATCTCTGTGTTTGAGACGACGTCACAACATTCCATCAGCCAGTAATATTTAATACAAATGGTGCGCGGCTAAAGTAAATGTTGATAAAGGTCAAGTCACTAAGAGAAATCCTCAGGTTGAAATTTTGAAAATGTCATGCCAAAGTTCAATTGAATTAATAAGTAAAAGTGGCTGTTGCGCCCATCTGAGGCCGTGACATCATCACAGTCTAGAATCTGAGAGCCACCAGTGAAATATCTAAAAAAATTCACAAATGTTGGCCCTGATGGTTTTTCTTAGTCACGAGACTCAATAACTCATTCTGTTACAACAGAAATCAGCATTTTAAAGATATTCATGTTAGTGCCCACCATCTGTGTTGAATGTCATGGGCTGATAGAATGTTGTGAACAGGAACAGAACTTCTATTTCTATGGGGTTTTGCTATAAGTCGCTCTAGAATCAGTAAATCCTATAACATCCTACAGAGAGTGTGGTGGATGTCTCTGATGTTAAAGACAAAACAGTGAATACTTCAGCGGTGACACTTCTGTGTTTAGAAAGGAACCATAACTTTTAGTAAAACATAAGATAGAAAATATCAATTGTAACACATTTAACCCCAAAGACTTGGTTGTTGTCAGCTGAAAGGACTTAAGGCGAGACGCTACAGGCAAAACTCTTTCTTTTCAATTATTAATTTTTTGGTTTTCTCTCTCACATATCGACTTTCATGTGGAAACAAACACTTATCAATCTGCTCTAAAGATGTTTTATTCCATTGAATCCACTTCATCCTTAGATTTCTCTGGGACATTGGAACTTCAAAGGACGTTTTCTTAAAATGCATTTTTCTCCCTCGAGACATAAAGATCAGCCTTAAAGTAGATCCTACACCAAACTGTACAATCTGGACTCAACAGGATTTAGACCAAACGCACAGAAGGATTTATATATATATATATATATATATATATATATATATATATATATATATATATATATATATATATATATATATATATATATATATATATATATATATATAATATATATATATATAATAAACTGATTTAGTATAATTTTAAGTAAAAGAAAATGAAGCGAAATTTGAAATCGCCTGTGTATTATTTTTTTTTTTTTACTAATCTGTGTACAAAATGAACTAAAACATTTAAGATTCAGATTTAAATGTCCCAAATATGTGTATTTTTGGACATTTTTACTCATAAAATTCCTTATTTCCACATGAAAACGTTATATGATGGAAAAACTTGTAATACATTTCTTTCTTACATTTATGTGACTGAACCACAGCAGAAGTTTACAATTGATATCTTTATATTGAAGATTTTTTCCTATTCACCTGCAGCGTCTCGCCTTAAAGCCATGACATTAATCCGGCTGATTGTGAAGATTGTGGAGTCAAAGGTTCAAAGTTTGTGGATCATAACTTTGTGAGATTTACTGTTTTTGAAATCCAAAGAGTTAAACTGGCCCTTTGCTTCACCGTGAACACAATCCGTTTCTACGCGACACAAAAGCGAAGGGGGAGGAGCAGCTTCGTAGTAACGAGCGCAATTTAGCTTCACGTCGCGCAATTTGAAAATGACGTGTAATTTTAGACTGAAAGGAAAATATTCAAATCGGCTCAAGCTAAACGGGGAAGAGAAGATTCCCTTTGACGCCTTTTACAATTGAGATCTTGTCTTTTCGAGCCTGGCGACAAAAAAAAAAGGAACGCGATTTTTTTCTGCGCTTTTGTTTCCTCAATTCACTGACGAAGACCTGTTACTGTGAATGTACCGCGATGCATTCAAGTCCTCCTCAAAAAAAAACGGCGGCTTTCTTCGTGCCGTCTCGATCACCTTCACGTTCACTAAATGTAAAAAAAAAAAAAACTCCCTTTAAACGCACCTTACAAACTGCACTTGAAGCTCGATGTGATTTTGACGTATTTTTCTGTAAATGTTTCACTGTGAAATCGCAGGAGAAAAGACGGGGAAAAACACGGATTGCTTCTGAGATTATCACCGATTTTGCTCTTTTCGCTACTGATATTTTTGGTGATTCCTTTGTGTCGTGCACCTCGTCCTCGTAAGTGCTGCTCGTGTCCGTGTCGTAAGTGCCATAAATGTTGAACTTGAAAATTGTAAAAAGTGGACTGAAGATTTTAAAAGATAGATTTAGAAGAAGACGTATTTTAAATGGAAACGAGAAGAAATGACTGACCAAAAATGCCACGACCTTCACATCGTCGATTTGAGTCCTCGTTTGCATGTAACACGTTTCTGAAGGTGGACTTTATATTTCGTCTACGAGATGATGTCAGAACCGTTGAGTGTATTGTTTACACTGCAAATAATGAAGTTCTTGCTGAGTTAAAGTGTCTTGATTTTAGGATATTAATCTGAATTGCGATGTTTTGACTCGTTTAGATCAGTGGAGACGATTTATTTAACAGAACTAGATTATTTCACTTGTTTCAAATCGTTTGTGACTTGTTTCAACACATTATTTCTTAGATTAAAAAAAAAAATCGCCGTATTAGAAAACTTGTGGAGCACAGGCAGAGATCCGAGGCACACTGACTGAGTTAAAGTCCTTTATTGTGGACAGGGACCCAACACGTTTCGACCGTGGTGGTCTTCATCAGGGCATTGAGCACATGAATGAACAGGTGTCCTTAAATTGTGTTAATCATGTGACAAGCGTCAAATCAAATCAATTTATTTTTATAATGCCCAAAATCACAACAACAGTTGCCTCGATGGGCCACAGGTAAAGCAGTTCAGATAACTGTCCCAGAATGCCCCTGTCCTTTGACCTTCCTTCGCGGCGAGGAAAAACTACAAAAAACCCCATGGGAAAAAGTAGAAACCTCGGGGAGAACCACAGTGAAGGAGAGATCCTACTCCCACGGACGGACAGGCTGCAGATGAACTAGGACTGACATCCACTTGGACTGTGGAGCCACAACCACTCAAGAGGGAGGTGGTCCAGGCAGACGAGGTGTGGCTAATCCAGGGTTGAGGGAGTTCCTCCAGGCGGGTGGAGCATAGATCCTCCAGTGTAGAGATAGATCCTCCAGACAGGTGGGGGTGGGGGGGGTCGTCACTGGAGCAGCCGCCGCAGTGACATGTCACATGAACCGACCACAAAACACGTTCAAAAATTACACAAAATTTTTATAAACGTAGATAGAGACCACCACGGTCGAAACGTGTTGGGTCCCTGTCCACAATAAAGGACTTTTAACTCAGTCAGTGTGCCTCGGATCTCTGCCTGTGCTCCACACGTTTTCTAATACGGCGATTTTTATTTTTATCTAGTAATGTATCCATTTATCCTCGAAGAGCACCTGATCCTGTTCACTAATTTTCAGACCCAGTGAAGCGCTCGCTTCTCCTTTGCCTTCTATTTCTTACTTCAATCCAAATTATCTGTCAGTGGTTAAGATCATTTTACTCACTCCACTGACAAATATATTTTCTGATTTTAAGCAAAATTATCACAGGATCAGTCAGAAATACCTTGAAACCAGTGAAATATCCTGCATCACATCAACAATTAAATCACATCGAGTCAAAACTTCTCAAATCCAGATAAAAAAGATAAATTCAAGCCATTTTAAGCTTGGATAGATTTACATTTCTGCTGTGTAAGAGGGAATAATGTCAAAAAGTTGGGGGAAAACCGCAAATTTAAAGTAAAAAGCAGTAGTTTATCTCTCAAAGAACGATATAAAAGCGATATTTCCCGACTTCTTTGTTTGATTTTACTGTTTTTAGGGCGATATTGTGTTAAAAATCATTGTTTATCTCATCCTAGAACATTTTGACGGCGATATTGTCACATTGTGATTTCTTTGTTTTGTGCTGCTCCGTCAGAAACACAGACACACTTCCCCACAGACTCGTCCTATTGGTCACCTCTGTCCTGCTCTGAGTGAGTGACGGGTGGATCTAACCAATCACAGTGAAGCGTGAACTCTCCGGAGATGCAGATGGTTTTTATGACCTCTTAAAGTGCCTATGACAGGTTGGACGACTCGTTTAACAAAAATGCAGTCAATATTTCAGATTCAACTAAAATCTTTACAAATTTGACCCCAGTTTAGCTATATTTTTTAGGTTTTTAATTTTGCTTCCTGGTTGTAATTGATGACATCACACTAGGAAATAACCAAGAAACCATCCTGTACATCAAAACTTTTTTTATTTGACAAAGAAAAATACTGTGTTTATTTTGTTGAATCAATGGTCAAAGGGTTAAAGAAGTTGTTTATTTTGTGTAAATTCTGCATAACCTTTGTCTCCCCAGTGTGATGTCATCAATTTGTTTACTTCCTGTCATTTTCAAACATCTTTTTCAACTTTTTCTTCACAAACAGCGACCCGATTGGTTTAAAAGTATAATTTATATTTAGAAAGCAGTATTAAAACACTGACAAAAAGTCAAAATTAGAAAACCATAAAAATCTGTCATAGGCACTTTAAGCCCAGTTCACACCGATCTTCCTCCGTCTGTCCAGGACGCAAAGCCCTGCGTGACCGACCTGCGCGGTCAAGAGCAAATTCTGCACTTGACTCATATTCTTTGCACTCAAGGAAAACTCAGAGAAAGAAAAAAAACATTAATTTTAATGTAGAAGAGCTGCTCTGTCGCCCACTGTTCAACAATTACAAGCGCAAACGCCGAGTTTAGGAGTTTTATTGAGCCAAACATGAAGTGCTTCGGGTGGCAATGTGTTAAATGCTAACGCTACGCTAGCACTGCCAGCTATAGGCCTATTTTAACATGATCAGAACTGTAAGTTTACTTTTCAGAGGTGACGCCAGGTCAAGTCTATCAAGACTCAGTTGTGACGTCATTTGAGTTATTTGTGCTTAAAATACATAATTCTACAGGAAACGTCTTAAAAGAGAGAAAAAAAGTTGCATTTCCCATTCCTCCTGATGTTTTACCGTCTATGGTAGAAAGGCTTTCATCCAGACGCTGTTTGAAGATCGAGACGTTTCGACTTCTATCCAAAAGTCATTGTCAATCAGAGAGCTGGTCTGGGAACTCAGGCTTATATGCTACACTGAGTAGTGGGAGTCCTGCCCCCAGGGAGGAGTCACTGAGTCCTGTCTTTGTTAGAAGATTGTTTGTTTGTCACCTGAAACTCGATAATTGGCCTGATAATTGGTCTGCCTTTGTTAGTTCCCAGCCCAGCTCTCTGATTGACAATGACTTTTGGATAAAAGTCTAAACGTCTCGATCTTTAAACGGCGTCCGGACGACAACCTCTGAAACCCTTTCTACGATGGACCACACCTGGACGAATGAGGGCTTACATTTACAGTCTATGTTCCGTGTTGAAACTTCTGCGAGACAGAACTCCCTTCGAGGGCCGACGACGCTCTCTACATCAAACAGACAAACCTCCCGACAGCGCCACCTTCTGACGGCTTTCGGATCGGTGTGGACTGGGCTTTTAAAGTAAATGTTATCAAATATTTGCAAGAAAATTGTGATGATTCTTCACATCTATCGCCCGACACTTCATTCCTTCACATTTGTGCGATACTTGAACCTCCACAGGACATTGTTACACACACGTTTCTGATCATCCTCTGCCAGAGAATCAAATATAAAGGCGTGTTTTTGTGTCTCCATCACTCACCCGTGTGCGTTTTCGTGGTCATGTCTAAAACTGTGATTCTCAAACTTTGGACAAACGCTCGATGCCTTTAAATCAGCAGTGACAAAGACTGTTTCTCTCACCTCTGACCTTTTCACGTGAACACTAACGACAAACGCTCTTTAAGTTCTGTGTTTTATGTCAATTTCACGAAAGGGATCATTCATTATCTTCAAACCCTGTTGAAAAATACAACTTTATTATATATTGACGTCTATGTTTTGGAAATGCTAATATTTCTGGGTTGATTCATGTCTTTTATATGTTTTTAATTACACAAAATTCTAATTACATGTGAAAAAAAAGATCAAAACTAATATAAATCCCTTTCATTCCGTGTATTCTTCATAACTAAACGAACAGCGTGACAATAACTGTGCCTGAAAAACGACTGTCTTTATTGTACTTTTGTTATGACTCATTTAAGTTGTGTTTCATGCTGGGAGTGTCTTTACAAGTTGTTTTTGTGACATTGGAGGGAAAAAAAACAACTTCACCTGCCAGAAAAGTTACATAGTGCACCTTTAAGCAATTGGACTCCAATTATCGATCTGAATAATGGGCTCTGTGCAGCGGCAGTTGGCTAAGCTAGCAGTTTCTCACAGCTAATGCTAACTTTAATTTTAAAAATGTAAAATATAAAGAAACAACCAATTAAAATGTAAAGTAAAGACTACCTGATTGTTTTTATGTAGATGTTATTTCCATTTTTTATTTTAATTAGTTTTATTTGTATCTTTATTATGCTTCAGAATTAGCATTAGCGTTAGCATTGACCCACAAACGCCTCCATTTATCAACACAGAGGTATTTATACATTTTAGTGTGACTCTGCGATAAAAATCGGTTCATGCCAGACACGTGACCTTTAGCCGCCGGCGGCCATCTTGTTTCTGGTCGCTAACGTAAACAAATGTAAACTTCAAAGAAAATCTGCAAAATAAACTGCTCAAATATCAGCACAGTCCTAATCTTTACTGTCAGCTGTGGTTATGACAAACAAATGACATTGAACAAAAGAACAGCTGCTTTTTAAAACGCGAACGTGGCTTTGTTGTGGGGGGCTGCCAAAATATCGAAATATTGATATATCGCGATACTAAATTTTGTGATACAGTATTGTTACAGTACAGTGCTGTTTTCGTGGACTGCTGTATCGTTATTGACCTTATTCTGCCCCACCCACTTGCCATTTTTTGCACTTTTCTTGTAAACGCACTTCCGTTTGACGAGAACTCCGTTAAAGCTAATGACGAACGAGGGAAAAGTCTCTCACTAAAATGTTACATAAAGTAGATTGATTTGTGTAAAATGTTTAATGAACACGAGCAACAACAAGTCACAACACAACGATTTCTTGAGGCCTGAAAACGTCTTTTTAGTCCGTGTAGAACTTATTTTCTGTTGAGCTCGTCTGCTCCGTGTGAACTACAACGGAAACAAGACGGCGGCGCGTGCGGCAACTTCTGGAATAAAGAGAATATCGCCATGAGTAATTTTTTGTCTAAGTTACTGCTTTATTTTGTGTCAGAGCTACAATTTTGTTGCTTGTTAAGAGAAAGAAAACTGAAAACATTTGATATATTCAGTGTTTCGGTGATAAAAATACATTGTAGAATATCATGAGCAATGTATCGATTATCGCATGTATCGCAATATCGTGATAATATCGTATTGAATTGAATTGTGAGGGACCCAGTCGAATTCACTGTTGTGTGTTATGTGGAAATGCTAATAAATGATTAGCATTGGTGATTAGCTTCAGGCCAAACATAATGGACTCCAGGAAATCTTTTAACGGCGGAAATATAGTTAGTAAGTGTCTGAAACTTTTCCCGTTTGTGGTAAAAGTGCTGAATTAAATATTGATTCAGTTTTTGTTTGATTTTGAGCTTTTAGTGCTGACTTTGATGGTCTTCGTCGGCTAAAAGTCAGTTTAAAGTCGTGAAAAGCCGTAAACGAGATCTGTGTGAGACGTTGGACGCAAAAAACACAACTGTCAGGCAATTTTTGTGATTTGCGTTTACAAAAAGGCAAAGTACAAAATGTAAACACTCGTCGCTTCCCGTAGAAACAGTATGTCTCCCGCCAGCCGCAGTTTAACTCTTGAAATGTGACGTACGTTAAGATGAGCTAGCCATAGCCAACTGAAATTCCGTGCACAGAGCCTATTGTAACGAGTCGACTATTAAAATAAACGTATTTGGATCACTGTAATCATTATCTGTGGACTCTGAAACACGTGCGAAAAGACCTTTTATAACAAAAACAGTGGCAATATTAAATCAAAATGACAGAAAAAGAATAAATAAGTTATTTTTTTTCATGAATAATACACTTTATTCATACATTTTCTCTGTCTAGATGCTTTCAGTCGCCATATTTCAACCTTTTATTTGGTTAAAAATGTTAGAAATAATAGTTTGATTGCTAAAATAATTGTTAATCGCAGCTTTAAAAACCAAAACATTGATTAAAGATCCATTTTTAAACACCCCTTACTGGTTTATTTGTTTGTTCTGGCAATGGCTCTTTAAAGATGGTGTAAAAAGTATGTCGTTTGAGTCATAAATAATCGTTTTTTTTTTAATAGTTTGGCAAAAATATGAACTTTGCGCTGGAGGTTTAACAGTCAACCAGGAAAGATGTCACTCATTTAGTTCATTTCTCTGTTGTAAAGTGTTTGGTTTTGGTGTCACAGTTGGACTTCTTGGGGTTCGTCCCGTTGAGCACCTTTAAACCTGCGGCCTGTGTCAAAGCCATAAACTGTCTGAATAAATGAATACAACGTTGAAAGAAAATGTTGTAAATAAGTCCAGGGATGAAGAATAAAACAGAAAATGCATGAAACGGACCAAGACTGTGTGTGGTTTTTTGTGCGTCGTCACTGAACTAAACTCAAACAAGGAAAAAATCTGAATTCTGCTGCACAATGTGAAGGAAAAAAGCCAAATTGAAGGTTTAATATTGTAATATTTTTGACTCAATATCCATTTAGATGAATTATAACAACAACAAAAACACATGCCTTACTTCCTTGATTTTCAGCCAGTGCCGGGGAACACTAGTGCGCTTCAGGTGTTGCCAGGTTTGCCTTGAAAAAATGTCCAATTTTGATTTACAAATGGATTTAATTGGAAAAGATACCATTTTTGAGATGTACTGAACAGACTTCTGCACCAAAAAAGAAAGAAAGAACAATCACCATCAGCGGCACGGACATTATTTGGCACATTATGTATCAATTTAAAAAAAATAAAAGGTCTGATTTGGCAATGTTTTAGTAGGTTGTGTGCCGTGGTATCTTTTCAACCAAAATAAGTGTGCCGCGACTCAAAAAAGGTTGAAAAACACATCCTTTACTTTACACAAAATAAAAACCAAAGCCAAGACAAAGCAAGACTGAAAACACAAAGAAAATTGTTGGTAAATTCTGTCTTTTTTCCACATTTTAATATAGTAAACAGTACATTTCTGTCTGTTATTTCGATAGATTTAGTTTCTTACGGTAACAATTATTTGTGAAATATGGAGCAATATAAAGATGTTTGGGTTTTTTTCTTTTCAACGAGGAAAGACGAAATGGGATATTGATATTCATTACTTGAACAGCTCATGTTGGATGTTTTGGAGATGAAGTTTCCAGATTGAAATGATTTGGACTTTGAACAGGTTTTTATGATTTTCAAAGTTATTTAGTGAAATTATACCTGTTGTAAAGTTTTACACCGTTCAAGTGTTTTCGGGCTCAGTTTTCTTTTATGGTTGTCATGTGGACAGCCTTTGGGGAACGCTGTGTTGTGGTATTTCCTGCTGTGATGTCATTTTTTTTACAACCAGGAAGTAAAATTACAAAAATATGCATACAGGGGCGATTTACAGACAACTGACACATTTTATGACATTTTAAACAGTCATTCAACAAAATAATGGTATTATCAGGTATTATTTATGTCAGATCATAACTATTGTGTCATTTAAATTGATTTTGGCCTTGTTTACAGTCTGGTTGTTAAGTAACAGTTGTAGAATTACCTCTAACTGTGTCATATTTACTGCCCATGTTCAACCAGGAAGTGACATTATAGACTTTACAAAAACTGGAGACAAACAGGCAAAATGTTTAGTAAAATCGTAAATATAATCAAGTTCACTACGTTTTAGTGAAATGTGTCGTTTAATGCAGCGGTTCTCAAACTTTTTCGAGCCTCAAAATAACAATAATTCACATTCACGACCCCCAAACACAAAAATAGGCGACACGCAAAGTGATAAATTAGCCTTATATCTAATGTTTGACTTTATTTTGAGAATATAAACCTAGAAAAATTACTTTGATTGGCCGACATTTACCACTGCATTTGAAGGGTGTCAAGCCTTGTTTAAGACTATTGTATCATCTGGAGACCCCCAGAAATCATTTCGCGACCCCAATTGAGGTCCCGACCCCTAGTTTCAGAACCACTGGTCTAAACTCTCATATATTAAAATAAAGGTGTTATTATTTTGTAAACAAGGCCCAAAATCCATAAAAATCACAATAATTTTGATGTGACATAGATAATACCTGATTACGCCTTTATTTTGTTGAATGATTGTTTAGAAAATGTGTCTGTAAATTGCATAGAACTATAATAAAACCTGGAAGATGAACCCAAAATGGCGCCCTGTTCCTCCCGGTGGCCTGAGCTCATTGACACATGACCCCAACAAAAAGTTCTTAACTTCCGCATTTACTTCCTGATACGGAGGCGGCCATCTTTGCTTTAGGGCACCACGTGACCACAATCCCCCATGATGCTTTGAGCGACGTGAACGACCAGCAGCTGCAAGTTTTTGTGTTAGCGTTAGCTTGTGTGATTGTAATTGTGTTCTTCATGTTAGACACACGTGAAGCGTCTGAAATGAAATAAAATACAACTTACAGGTGTCTCTAGTCGAGCCTTTTCCACGAGCTTCTGTTTGTATCGTCCGACGCTCGTTCACGTGACTCGCACATGTTTACTGTGACGTCACTTCATATAAAAACGGTAATTTCTGTGATTTTAGAAACGGTAGAAAAGAACATTTCCTTCTATTTTATTTAAATACCAATAATAATTCAGTATGGTCTGTGATTATAATGTGCAATTATAGAAAAAGGCTGGGCCCAAGAGGCTGCAGTACCTCGCACGACCACTAATCAATCTGGGACACAGACAGAGGGGGCGTGGCTTATCCAGTTCATTTAATACATCCATGGTAAATTGTATTTTGATGGGATGTCGCTTATTGATGACATCACAAAGGGTTTCTGTCTAAAATTCGGTGCTACTTCCTTTATTTTTCAGCTTTTATTTTTAAACATTTTTTCACAAACTGCCACTTCATGATATAAAACCGCGATAAATATTGACGGCAGGTTCGGTGTCATAATCAGAGCGTGGTGCGCACCTGTCACTTTAAGCTCCGGGGCCGGTGTGTTTGTGCGGCTGTGATTATTTGAACAGCGTTTCCCTGCCCCCAACCTCCAGCGTCTGCATCTCGGTTTCTCCTCCCTCTCGCGCTCGCTCTATCACTAAAATAGCTTTAAGGTGTGTTTCGGTTGGACTTTCACCGTATCCCGTGGCAACCAACTTCCTGCAATTTGCCTCGACCGCATAAAGCTGCAGAGTGTAAAGCCTGTGGACTATAAGGGCCTGGGTTTACATCACACAGTGCACAGTGTCACCGCTTTATTGTTTCACTTGGCGAGCCGCAAACATTCACAACGTAAAGGATCATGTGTTTGAAAGAAAAAACATCGATAATCACTGAAAAATGTACTCTTTTAAAAATATGTTGCATTTTTCCATTGAAAGACAGGTGAATAGGAACAAATATTAAATTTAAAGATCTCAATTGTAAACTTCTCCTGTAGTTTACTCAGATAAATGTAAGAAAATAATGTAATCGTGTAATGTTTTTATTTAGAAAAATAAGGCAATAACGGCCAAAATTACATATATTTGGGACATTTAAATCTGAAAATGGAAAGTACCAGGTTTAAATTTCAAGTTTCATTTTGTACACATTAGTTACAAAAAATGTACAGAGGGGACTTTGGATCTTATTTAATTTTTAAGTAAACAATCTGACTTAAAATTGGCCTGAAAATTTAAATTTTCGCCTCATTTTAGTACATTTGTTTTTTGGTTAACAAATCCTTCTGTCCGTTTGGTCTAAATCTTGTTGAGTCCAGATTGTACAGTTTGGTGTAGGATCTACTTTAAGGCTGATCTTTATGTCTCGAGGGACAAAAATGCATTTTAAGAAAACGGCCTTTGAAGTTACAATGTCCCAGAGAAATCTATGGATGAAGTGGATTCAATGGAAGAATAAAACATCTTTAGGAGCAGATTGGACAGGTTTGTTGCTTCCACATGAAACTCAATATGTTGAGAGAGAAAACTGACCAAAAACATTTTAGTTTTGCCTGCAGTGTCTCACTTTAAAGGTGACATGTTCTTCTACAGTGACTTTTTTGAGCTTTAAACCATGTTCTAACAATGTTCCATCATCAAAGACACACCTGGAGTTGCATTCAGCTTAATTCACACTGTTTTACGTAATGTTTATTAGAAAATCCTCTCCCTCTAAGGGTCAAAAACACTTCCTGCTGAACTCCCTCAATCCGGGACGTATTTTCGGATCATCTACGTCATTTATCTGAGAATCTTCTGCTGTTTTAAACCAATAAATCATTGTCAGACTCGTTCTGATCATTTCTGCCTCTAAACACGATAACTGCTACTGCTAGGCTAATCGTTGCGTGTGCTAGTGCTAACATAAGTGAATTGTGAGGCGCCATCTGCTGGCTGGATGCACTTAGTAAGTGTCAGGACAGAATTTTGAATATCAAGTGTATAGTCTAGAATTAAAATGAACAAAAATGAGCTCAAAAAGAAACAGAAACAACAAGTGTAATCTTCCAAACTAAGGTATAACGTGATATTTCTTCATTTTTGTAGTTCATTTTCCACGTTTGTGCAATAATTAAACCTCAACAAAGACATTTACAGAAACATTTCAACACTTTCCTGGTGCTTTGTGAATAAATCAATCGAAATATTGTCATCAACACAGCGCAAAACATATTCAGATCCTAATTTCTGTCAATATCGCCCAAGAACGTTGTCCTTTAAAATCGACCAAACCCAGAGAATCATCCGCACAGTTTCGCCCAAAAGTGTCCAAATAAAAGCGCAGACTTCCACCTTTCACTCAAACAAGTCTGGTCTTTGTTCCTTTGTTTAAAATCACCTCAAACTGCGTCACTTTCCTCGACCCCTCTCCGCTCCCCGTGGCACAAATCCACAGAGAGTTGGTCTGCTTTTCATTTCACACCGTTTGAGAAGGACGCGCGCAGGTTTCTTTATGCGGACGGTTATCAGGCGGCCGCACGACTCCCAGATGCTTTAAATATACGGAACGGAGCGCAGGAAAAAGATAAGACGAGAGAGTAAATAAACTGGAACAAAATTACAAAACAGGCCACAGGGAGAGAGTTTGGAGGAAGGAGTGTGATCAGATTTAAATACAAGAAGAAGAAGAGGGGGATTAAAAGAAGAGATAGCACAGTCGAAATCATAATTTAATGAAGCAGGACTGAACCAGGTCTAAACTAGGACTAAACCAGGTCTAAACTAGGGCTAAACCAGGACTAAACCAGGTCTAAACCAGGTCTAAACCAGGTCTAAACCAGGACTAAACCAGGACTAAACCAGATCTAAACTAGGAATAAACCAGGTCTAAACTAGGACTAAACCAGGTCTAAACCAGGACTAAACTAGGTCTAAGTTAGGTCTAAACTAGAAATACACCAGGACTAAACCAGGTCTAAACTAGGACTAAACTAGGACTAAACCAGGACTAAACTAGGTCTAAACTAGGTCTGAACCAGGTCTAAACCAGGTCTGAACCAGGACTGAACCAGGACTGAACCAGGACTAAACCAGGACTAAACCAGGTCTAAACCAGGTCTAAACCAGGACTGAACCAGGACTGAACCAGGTCTAAACCAGGTCTAAACCAGGACTAAACCAGGTCTAAACCAGGACTGAACCAGGACTGAACCAGGTCTAAACCAGGACTAAACCAGGTCTTAGCCAGGTCTAAACCAGGACTAAACCAGGACTAAACCAGGACTAAACCAGGACTAAACCAGGTCTAAACCAGGACTAAACCAGGTCTAAACCAGGACTAAACCAGGTCTAAGCCAGGACTGAACCAGAACTGAACCAGGACTAAACCAGGTCTAAACCAGGACTAAACCAGGACTAAACTAGGTCTAAACCAGATCTAAACCAGGACTAAACCAGGTCTTAGCCAGGACTGAACCAGGACTAAACCAGGTCTAAACCAGGTCTAAACCAGGACTAAACCAGGTCTAAACCAGGTCTAAACCAGGACTAAACCAGGTCTAAACCAGGTCTAAACCAGGACTAAACCAGGTCTTAGCCAGGTCTAAACCAGGACTAAACCAGGGCTAAACCAGGACTAAACCAGGTCTAAACCAGGACTAAACCAGGTCTTAGCCAGGTCTAAACCAGGACTAAACCAGGGCTAAACCAGGACTAAACCAGGTCTAAACCAGGACTAAACTAGGTCTTGTCACAGCTCCACCAGCAGCCCAACCCTCCCCTGCTACAGCTCCTCCAGCAGCCCAACCCTCCCCTGCTACAGCTCCTCCAGCAGCCCAACCCTCCCCTGCTTCTCCTGGAGAGCCTGCCTCTGTCTCCTCCCCTTCTGGTTCCCACAGTGGGGACAGGTGTGCAGGAGTCTCGTCTGCATCAACCCAGCTGCCAGTACTCTGCAATCAACTGGCTACAAAAGCCTCTCCTGCCAGCTCCTTGGTGCCAGATCGTAATACTACTTTCAGTTAGTGCTACATCTTGCTCTCTTTAAACTTACCTGCTATCAGAAGACCTTTTTCGTACTTACCTGCATTTTTCCTGTCCGCTCCAGTTCCTCGTTCCGCAACCTCCTGTCTTGCTCCAGCTCCAGTCTGCTCCGGTCCCAGTCCTGCCACCACCAGTCCTGTTCCAGCTCCAGTCTGCTCCGATTCCCGTCCTGCAACCTCCAGCCCAGATTCAGCTCCAGCTTGGTCCAGTTAACTCCAGCTCGGAAAGTCTCTCATTCTTTGGCAATAAACTCTCCTTTTTACCACCTCTCTTCCGTGTCTGCATTTGGGTTCCTACCTTGAGCCGTGACAGTATGATCTGGCCAAGAAAATGAACCCAGCAGACTCAAACTCCCTGAACCAGACCCTTGCTGCTCAGATGTCTCTTTTGGAGCAGCATGACAACACTTTAAAGTCCCTCATGGAACACATGAAGGAATTTTCTGTCAGCCTTGCCAGCCTCCGTACACAGGTGACTTCAATCAACCCCAAGCCTTCTACAAGCGCCTCCGTTCAGTCTCCCTCATCGTCTCATGCCCAGCTTCCACCCACAAGAGAAGTTTTTGTTCCTCCTCCAGCACCATACAGTGGAGACCTTGGATCTTGTAAGTCTTTCCTAACCCAATGCTCCCTTATTTTTGAACAACAACCCCTTACTTATTCTAACGACAGAGCCAAAATTGCATATTTAATTGGATGTCTACGTGGCCAAGCTCTTAACTGGGCCTCCGCTGTCTGGGAGAAGCAGGGCGACAATTGTTTTTCATATTTGGAGTTCACAGCTGAAATGAAGCAAATTTTTGATCACCCTGTCACTGGAAAGGAGGCTGCTAAGAGACTGTTCTCCCTGCGTCAAGGAAGCCACAGTGTTGCCGAGTTTGCTATTGATTTTCGCACTCTCGCTGCTGAAAGTGGGTGGAATCCTCCTGCTGGAGGATCTCTCTACACTGGTGGACTGCTCCTCGTCCTCCTGGAGGAACTCTTTAAAGCCACCTCCCTCTTGAGTGGTTCTGGCTCCACAGTCCAAGTGGATGTCAGTCCTAGTTCATCTGCAGCCTGTCCGTCCGTGGGAGTAGGATCTCTCCTTCACTGTGGTTCTCCCCGAGGTTTCTACTTTTTCCCATGGGGTTTTTTGTAGTTTTTCCTCGCCGCGAAGGAGGGTCAAAGGACAGGGGCATTCTGGGACAGTTATCTGAACTGCTTTTACCTGTGGCCCATCGAGGCAACTGTTGTTGTGATTTTGGGCATTATAAAAATAAATTGATTTGATTTGATGAGGAAGCCCTTCATGGGGCATTTTTGAACTCTCTGTCGGACAATCTTAAAGATGAGATGGCGTCTCGAGACATTCCTTGTGGCCTCAATGAACTCATTGAATTGGCTATTCGTATTGATAACCGCCTTCGCGAGCGCCGGCGTGAAAAGACTGGTAGGGTGCCTTCGGTTAGATCAGTTAACAGTCCAGCCACCCCCATAAGTGCGACCGCCTCTGCACCTCCTGCGGTGCCTCAGTCTTCTCCTGAGGCCGAACCCATGCAGCTTGGACGCGCCCGTTTGGATGCAGAGGAGCGACAACGGCGATTAAATACACGGAGCTGCCTCTATTGTGGTCAGTTTGGACACTTCCTCGCTACCTGTCCGGTGCGGCCAGCAAAAGGCGGGGCTCAGCAGTAGTGGGGGATATACTGTTGAGCCAAACTCGCTGCTCATCTCCCGCTAAACCATGTTTCGAGGGGACAATAATTTTACATGAACAGAACTTAACTCTGCCGGTACTCATAGATTCTGGAGCAGACGAAAGTTTTTTGGATCGGGAAGTAGTTCAACAGTTGGGAATCAAGACACAATCTCTGGACACTCCGTTAGAGGCTAAAGCATTAAATGGACAAATACTCGCTCGTGTATCTGAAAAGACTCTCCCAGTTCTCCTGCACCTTTCAGGTAACCATAAAGAATCTATTAGCTTCTACATCTTTGATTGTAGTCACACACCACTCGTTTTGGGGTTGCCTTGGCTTAAGTTGCACAATCCACACATAGACTGGGCAGCTAGAAGAATAATTTCATGGAGTACCTTTTGTCACACTCATTGTTTGCAGTCTGCCCTATCTCCTGTTTTTTCCAAGTCTCCTTCTATCCCAGATCCGCCTGACCTGTCGACGGTTCCGCCAGTTTATCATGACCTCGGAGCTGTGTTCAGTAAGCATCACGCTACCATCTTCCTCCCCGGTGGGTGCTGGGTTTTTCTTTGTTGATAAAAAGGACAAGTCCCTACGGCCATGCATTGACTTTCGGGGTCTTAATAAGATTACAGTTAAGAATAAATACCCACTTCCATTAATCAGCTCCGCCTTCACTCCTCTCTGTGGTTCCACTATCTTCACTAAGCTTGATCTCCGTAATGCCTACCATCTTGTGCGTATACGAGAGGGAGATGAGTGGAAGACAGCCTTCAATACCCCACTTGGTCATTTTGAATACTTGGTGATGCCTTTTGGTCTGACTAATGCCCCAGCCGTTTTCCAAAACCTTGTAAATGATGTTTTACGGGACATGATTGGAAGATTTGTTTTTGTCTATATCGATGACATTCTGATTTTCTCAAAGGATCTCGAAACCCACCAACTTCATGTCCGTAAGGTTCTCCAAAGACTCCTGGAAAACAAGTTGTTTGTAAAGGCTGAGAAGTGTCAGTTTCATGCCTCCTCTGTCTCGTTCCTAGGGTACGTCATTGCTCAGGGGCAAGTGCAAATGGACCCTGAGAAGCTCATCGCAGTCCGTGATTGGCCATCCCCCACCAGTCGTAAAGAGTTGCAACGCTTCCTAGGATTTGCCAACTTCTACAGAAGGTTTATACGCAACTTCAGTCGCATTGCAGCCCCCTTAACAGCCCTCACCTCCACTTCTCACCCATTTGCATGGACTCCTGAGGCGGAAACTGCATTTAAGGAGTTAAAGCATCGGTTTACCACTGCCCCTGTGCTGATCCAGCCCAATCCTGAGTTGCAGTTTGTTGTTGAAGTTGACGCCTCGGATTCTGGGGTAGGGGCTGTACTCTCCCAACGATCTCCCTCTGATCATAGGTTGCATCCCTGTGCATATTTTTCTCGAAAGCTTTCATCCGCAGAGAAAAACTATGATATCGGCAACCGAGAGCTCCTGGCGATTAAACTTGCCCTTGAGGAGTGGCGTCACTGGCTCGAGGGAGCGACTCACCCATTCGTCGTCTGGTCTGATCATAAGAATTTGACTTATATCCAGACTGCAAAGCGACTCAACTCCAGGCAAGCCAGGTGGGCCCTATTTTTTGACCGTTTCAATTTTTCATTGACATATCGCCCCGGTTCTAAGAATTTGAAGCCAGATGCCCTGTCCCGAGTCTTTTCTGCAAGTGACACTGCTCCAGAGGGTGATTTAATTCTGCCTCAGTCCCGAATTGTGGCAACTATTACCTGGGAAATCGAGTCCTGTGTCAGACAGGGCCAACGTGAGCACCCAGACCCTGGCACGGGGCCCCCTAATTCCCTGTTCGTCCCTGATCAAGTCCGTTCCGATGTTCTTCAATGGGCCCATTGCACTCGTCTGACATGTCACCCGGGAATTAACCGCACTCTAACTGTTCTAAGGAGCAAGTTTTGGTGGCCCACTATGGACAAAGACACCAGAGACTTTATTTCTGCGTGCTCAGTCTGTTCCCAGAACAAGACCTCTAATAGGCCTTCTGCTGGATTGTTGCAACCGTTACCCATTCCCAATCGTCCTTGGTCTCACATTGCTTTGGATTTCGTAACCGGTCTTCCCCCATCCAATGGACATTCTGTGGTTCTCACCATTGTGGATAGGTTTTCCAAGGCTGCTCATTTTGTTCCCCTCCCTAAACTACCTTCTTCCAGAGAAACTGCGGACTTGCTGGTAAACCATGTATTCTGGCTACATGGTATTCCCTCTGACATAGTGTCCGACAGAGGTCCCCAGTTCACCTCTCAGGTATGGAGAGCTTTCTGTTCTGCTTTGAATATTAATGTTAGTCTCTCCTCTGGCTATCACGGTCAGACGAACGGTCAGACAGAGCGGACCAACCAGCAGATGGAGGTTGCGCTTCGCTGTGTGTCCTCTGCCAACCCATCCAGCTGGAGTAGTCAACTCCCCTGCGGGGGGTTTAGAGAGAGAGGGGGAGAGAGAGAGAGAGGGGGGGGGTTTAGAAAGAGAGAGAAGAGAGGGGGGGTTTAGAGAGAGAGAGAGAGAGAGAGAGAGAGAGAGAGGGTTAGGGAGAGAGAGAGAGAAGAGAGAGAGAGGGGGGTTTAGAGAGAGAGAGAGAGAAGAGAGAGGGGGGTTTAGAGAGAGAGAGAGAGAGAGAGAGAGAGGGGGGGTTTAGAGAGAGAGAAGAGAGGGGGGTTTAGAGAGAGAGAGAGAAGAGAGGGGAGAGAGAGAGAGAGAGAGAGGGGGGTATAGAGAGAGAGAGGAGAAAGGGGGTGTTGAGAGAGAGAGAGAAGAGAGGGAGAGG